>JAJMKT010000284.1:0-29315 GCA_030563985.1 Geotrichum restrictum
TTGGTTTTTTAACCACGACGTCAGCCGGAAATCTTTTAAACCCATCCATACGACTCTTAGAGAGAGTGTTATAATTTATGAGAAGCTTGGAGTGAATATTTCAACAGAAAAAATAACGCTTGCTAGATGTTGTTACGGTACATACGGAGGGGCCTCGAGAGGAATGTGTGAGAAATAAGGGAAACTAAAAAAAAAAAATTCTTATGCGACAGCGGCAGTGTCGTTCATGCTGAGAAATTTTTTTTAAAAAAAAAGCAAAAAAAAAGAGTTTTAATTTTTTTTTTGCCACAATTCCCTAGACTGTAATATTTCACTGAGTGTATTTATGAGACCATGGTTTGAGTTGTTCTCCTACAAATACCCAACCGGATCCTGAAAATTTTTTACATTTATTTTTCCTTTTAAAAGATCTTTTTCTTCATTTTTACTTTCTTGATCCCAAATAAAACCCTTTCCCTATTTACACGTGATTATAGACGCGAGTTCGAGTTTCGTCTACGTGATCTTTTATTGCCAACCCACTTTTCCTTCTTGTTAAAAGTGTGTTAGTTTTTAGAGTAAACTGCAACTATCGCCAGGTTTATTCTATAACTACCTATTTATTCATAGATGTCCTTGACAATCACTCGCAACTTGTCCTAGGTGTGTGATCTTTAATACTAATTGTTATACCGTTTTCTCTCTTCTAACCTCGACATCTTTTCCTTTGCCTCAGGTACACAGCCATGTCATCAGATCTGGCGACGCCTTCCAATTCAGAAACTTCACATGACGCCGGTCGCAAAGACGTGTATGTAAAAGACGGGTCAGAAATCGACGGCCCGACTATGTCTGCCGCTCCTATATCAACTCCAATAGCCTCACCGGCTGAAGTCAATGATGACGCTTCCTCTAAAAAGGACTCAGAGACTGCCAAGGAAGACGATATAAGCATGGAGAATGACGACTCTGATAAGGATTTGTTTGGAGATTCGGAGCCAACAAAGTCAGCTGAGCAAGCTGAAGTCCCCGTCAATTCCGCGAAGCCTTTGACTCCTCCCATAGATGAGCAAAAATCGCTGCCTGCAGGATCCCCACTTAGTTCAGTAGTGAATTCTCGTCACAAGACTCCTACAGATTCGTTACCTATCCAGCATGCTATGGGAACTCCATCGGATTCTCAAAAGCATCGTCGATCAGCAACCCCTGCTGGAGACGTTGAAAACCCTGCGAAGCGTTTTAAGACCGAGGCTAACCACTCTTTTTTAACACCAGTTCAAAAGAAATCATCCCCTTCTATAAACACGAATGCAAAACACACTCCTAACGGCTCTTCCGATTCCAGGAACATACCTACGCAAAGCCTTGCAAAACATCAGATTAAGTTTGCTCTAGCTTCTTTGCGGGCTGTAAAACGTCTTAGAGATGCTGGACCATTCGTTGCGCCCGTTGATATCGTCAAGCTCAATATTCCTAATTACCACGACTTTATCAAGAAACCAATGGATCTTGGTACGATGGAGCGAAAGGTTGCGGCAAACATGTATGCTTCTGTTGGTGATTTTATGGATGACATGACTTTGATTGAATTCAACTGTGCTCTGTTTAACGGAGCTGAGTCTGAGATTGCCAAGATGGCTCGCAACATTAAGAACTCGTTCGACAAGCACATGAAAAACATGCCTCCTTATGAACAAGCTCCTGCTGCTCCTCCTAAGCCCAAGCGAAAGTCTCTCCCTGCCACCGCTACTCCTAAATCCCGCGCAGCTGCGGCTTCGCATGCTACTAGCACTCTTCCGTCAATCTCTACTCCGAAACCTTCTCACCTGCTGCCTTCTCGTGCTCCCCACTCAGCACCTCCTAAGGCTGCTAAACCAGTATCTGTAGAGTCCAAACCATTTGCTTTGCAGCCTTCTGGTATCCCTACCATTAGGCGCGATTCATCTGTTGATGGCCGCCCTAAGCGAGAAATCCATCCTCCACGACCAAAAGATTTACCCTATGGCGATGTGAAGCCGCGGCGCAAGAAGTTTGCTGCTGAACTTAAATTCTGTGGTACAGTGTTGAAGGAGCTCATGAATAAAAAGCATGAGAGCATCTCTTTTCCTTTCTTGGCACCTGTGGATCCTGTGGCTTTAAACTGTCCTGATTATTTCAAAGTCATTAAGGAGCCTATGGATCTAAGCACTATTTCGCAAAAGTATAATACCAACCAATATGAAAATGCTGACGATTTCGAGAGTGATGTTCGATTGATGTTTAGAAACTGCTACAAGTTTAATCCTGAAGGTGCTCCAGTCAATATGATGGGACATCGCCTGGAGGCAGTTTTTGATAAGAAATGGGTCGAGAAACCTGTTCCTCCTCCAACACCTCCACCTCCTGAGCATGGCAGCTCCTCTACCGATGACGACTCAGATTTTGATTCAGATGACAACTTAGAACTCTTGTCTAATCCTGCAATCAAAGTTTTGGAGGAGCAACTGGATCGTATGCAAAAGGAGTTGGACCGACTTAAGAAGGATGCTTTGCGTGAAGCGCGTGACCGCCGGCGAAAACAGAAGCAGAAGAAGATGGGCTCCAAGAAGCCCAAGCCTTCTGAAGCGAGTCGCCGCAAGTCTGCTCCAAATCGCCGAGCGAGTGGTGATTCTCATCATGCCCCTATCGAAGTCACCTACGAGATGAAAAAGGCGCTCAGTGAATCTATCCAATCTTTGCCAGAGAAGAAAATGGCCCATGTATTGACTGTCATTCAGGAAAGTATGCCTCAACTGCGTAACACTGATCAGGACGAAATCGAACTGGACATGGACACACTTGATCCTGCCACGCTAATGAAGTTATACAACTATGCTGTTCGCAAGGATGAAGGCAAGTCGCGGGCGTCGTTCGGATCAAAGTCCACCGGAGGCGGAAATCGTGGTAGCTCGCCTGGAGCTGGATCTGTAGGTGGCGGTGGCGCTTCAGGAAAGAACAAGAAGAAGAGCAAGCCGTTGTCTGAGGCGGAACAGACGAGGCAAATTGAACAAATTCAAAAGAAGATTGAGCAATTTGATCGTGCCGAAAATGGAGCAGTTGACGTGGTCATGTCTAGTGAAGATGACGACGATGATGGGTCTTCTGACGACTCTAGCTCTGAAGAAGAGTAGAGGAAAGAAAAAAAAGGTTGGAAAGAAGTTTGAAGAAAGGGAACGAAACAACGAGAGAGAAGAAGAAGAACTGGAAAGTTAAAAAACCAAAACCAAACACGGGATTTTTATTTTTTATTTTACATTTATTCGAATTCCGTGCATTCACGCACAAACCCTCCTACTCTACTACATTTATGCGCAAATAATTATCATGATAATAAAAGTTTTTTTTTTCTTTCATATTTCATATTTCTCTGCCTTGTATTTCTTTATTAGTAGCGCTGGTTGGCTTGTAATAGTAGTGACTCGCGAGAGACCTTTAGGCTCTTTCTTCATCGTCTTCTACATCTTATTTCTATGTCATTAAATATCATCATCATGATCGCTATGCAACCGCAGCTTTTTCTGAAGCCGGAAACTCTGGGTCATGGAAAACTCCAGCCCAGAACCTCGCCGTTTGCCCGTTGAAGGCCCAAATTTGTCCAACGTATCTGGCGAGTACACGTTTTCCAACGGAACGTCTTCAAAGGGCCCACGCTCAGATTTTGACCTCTTACTTCTAGCGGGCATGGAAACAAGGCGCCTTTGCCTTTGCCTTGGTTCCAGGTTTTCCACATTTTCTATGTCGGTTTCTACCAGCTCGTTATCGTCTTCTTCATCTTCGTCTTCCTTGACCTCATCATGCTCATGCTCATCTTCTTCATCTCCATTTTCGTTTCCGTATTCGTCAATATCACTAGGACCCAGGTCTTGATGGACTTGAAGAGGTGCCAACTGCTTGTCAAAGCTATCACACTGTTCCACGACTTGGGACAGGATGTCCACAATAGAATTCATTCTCTTCTCGAGCTTCAGAACGCGCGCCTTGAGAGTCGTGTTCTCCGTCTCAAGCTGTGCTACTCGGGCTGTAGAAGGATGTTCGACTACACCAATCGCTTCATCGCTGTCAATAATCGTGTCGTTTTTAAATGCTTTGCCTTTGTCAATTTCGCCAGTATCGTCGTCACTGCCCAATTCATCTTCATCAGTGACCATCTCTTCTTCGCTAATATCTTCCTCTTCACCTTCTTCGTCACTAAAGTAAGCGTACGGGCTATCCGGTTCTACCTGGGGCACAGTCCGAACCGCAATTGTTTTCTTCTTGGGTGGGCTAACCTCTAAATCATTACGGCCTGCGTTTTGGATCTGGCGTTGCTTCAGCTGCTCCATACGCTCTAACTGCTCTTGTAGCAACTTCCGACGACGGGCTGCACCTTTAGTATGTGTAGTCGGAGAGCTCTGATCCTCAATCACTGGGCCCATTCCAAACTGTAGTAAAACATTTTCAAACTTAGGTGCATTGGGTGGGGTGCAGTGCTCCCTATTTTTCCTTGACCCTCGCTGCTGAGGTGTCCTGGTGCTGTGTCGCGACGAACCGCGTGAGCTCGCTCCTTCTGAAAACACAGGAGTTGCTGCGTCAACGCCTAAAAACTGTTCGGTCGTTGGAGAGCATTCTTCGTCAGGAGCAGATTGCTTCCATTCTTCTGTGGGTCCTCGAATAGGTGTGGAGGGTCGTGGTGAGATAGGGGCTTGGAAGCTTAGGCCTATTTCCTTGCTGGATTCCACGTCTTCTGGCGAAAACCTGCTACTAATAGCATGCTGAGATCTAGACGGAGTATCAGACTCATCCAATATTTTTTGCCTGTTAGTTAATGATCTGTTTTGGTCCACAGTCAAAGGCGGTGTGTAATAGGAATTTGACGCGTTTTGCTTTGCGTTAGACGAGGAAGATGAGATATCCACAACCACGGAGTCTACATTCTTTGATTGCAACATTGAGATCGATGAGCCTGATCTTTCAAGGTCTTGCTCAAGATCGGGGTCAATTACATGACTGAGTTCGGATGCCATACTGGAAATGGGCTTTTTGCGGTGCGCGTGGGTTGCAGGTGAGCTGGGAACGTAAGATGTATGTATGCTGGTAGGAGGAGAAGTTTGAGGCGAACAAGGAAAAGAAAAGGACCTTGAGCGTGGGGATGTCTGTTCAGGGCACTCTGTAAGCGATTCAGACATTTTACAACAGGTTTGCTGAAATACGGTGTGATTGTGGATTGTTATGCTACTATGTTAACTTGCGAGAGAGAAAATCGAAAATAAATAATATATACGCGACGACACGCGTAGCTCATTCGAATATTTTAAATTATTATTTTCTCTTTTGGAACACGACGTGATATTTCGCGTTGCAATGCCGCAGGCCCATAGCCGTATAGACTTACCAGTAAGTCACTTAAACAATTAAAGCAGTCACAAAAGTGCGTAAGTCTGCTTTAGGAAATGTCCTTGTGCTGAAATATTTGATGCAAAATATATTTGGGACTGACATATTGTCTTTCACGTGACGTTTGGCTGACACCCATACTAATGGGAGTAACTAGGAGAGGTCCAGGGATAACAATAGTTACCTCCATGTAAAAGTAGGGCTTGTGTAATGTGCCTATAGTCTTGGTAGTAATTGTTCCCAATACATTTTATAATGATATATTTGGAACCCTATTTTGGTGTTGGTCCTCTACGCACTCAAATTTCTCAGAGTTTTTTTCCCACTCTTTTTTCCCTTTCTCTTATTTCTCTTGCCAACCCAGTAGCAGCAGCTTGTACGACCGACCACCTCCCACGCCGAGTTATTCGTATAATCCACAATATACAAGATGAGCTTCAACAAGGAAAAGGAAGTCGAGGAACAGCCTGAGTTTCGCAAGATTCGCATCACCTTGACCTCAAGCAAGATGAAGGAACTTGAGAAGGGTGCGTATATTCTTATTTTTTTCTTTCTTCCCGGCCGACTAGGAGCTTAATGCCTTGTGACGAAGTCCGACAGACCAGAATATTGTTGGTACCAAAAGAAGGCTACTGAACGAATATTAATTTACACAAACAAGCTCGACTGTGTGAATTTTTCAGTGCATGCTATCGACTTTCGTTGGATCCTTATTTATTATTCAATATTCTCTCCGGACTTTTTATCAACTAGTCTTATGGCTTTTTTTTCTTGCCCTTTCGAAATCCATCTGTATTAATCATGCTAACAAGCTTTTTATAGTCTCCGCTGACATCATCAACCGTGCCCAGAGCTACTCTGTCAATGGTACTGGCAAGATCTCTTTCAAGGGACCCGTTAGACTGCCTACTAAGGTTCTCAAGATCACCACCAGAAAGACACCAAATGGTGAGGGTTCCAAGACTTGGGACACTTACGAGCTCCGTATCCACAAGCGTCTCATCGACCTGCACTCTCCTACCGATGTTGTTAGAAAGATTACCGCTTTCAAGCTCGAGCCCGGTGTGGACGTCGAGGTTTCCTTGGCCTCTTAAGCGATCTCGGTTTTATTTGTCTGTCTTAATTTTTGGATCATGTAATGAATAAAAAGAGGTGCGCAGGCATCTTGTCATCTGTTTTGGTTTTATGTCAACTCTGTACTGTACTGTGCTTAAATCCCTGGAAGTATTCGAAACGTTTGAGAAGGGAGTGTGTTCATTGTATCCAGTCAATATGAATGTACTGTAGTCTAATCGTAACTCTTGCAAGCCTTAGCAACCAGCTGGTTTAGCCCTTAAGCTGAAGTGTAAGATCTGGACTCAAAGAGATCTACGTGCACTGCTCTAGCCTCTAGGTACCAATAGAGTGACCGATAGACCATTGAAAATTTTAAGTCATCTCAACCTTTTGCACCTTTATCTATTACTCGAAGGCTTTAATCTTTACTACTACAGTACTACTTTCATCGACATCATAATCATAATCATGTTCAGTCACAACCAAATTCATTAATCAAAACATTTTACTCAAGCAACTTATACAAATACATTAATTCAATTGAAATCTACTAATGTTAGAACTTGAACACCAAATAATGACAATTCTTTAGCATGGTAATAGGCTCATCTTGAAGACTGAAGGTTTACTTTTTCTCGACATAATTGTATCCGCGTGGTGCATGAAACATTTTAATCACCGCCAAATCCCGCTTAAGAACAAAAAGCAAATGGAAACTTACAGTGTAGGAGTATTCGTAGACTGAAGAGAGTAGAAAAACTCTAGCTCCTGAAATATTCGTCAAGAAAACATGAAGGTGTTGATCAGAAGTAGATGTGTTTGCTGTGATAAAGAAATAGAAAGAAAGTTTCCTGTGAAAGCTTTTATATAACACAAAATGTACGGGTAACCTATACCTAAAACCCTACTCAGCACTAGGGCTTTGTAACTTCCAAACTTAGTATGTTTCCTATTCTAGAAACAGTCACGTAAGCACACTCTGCCATGAGCGACTCGAGATCCCCGCGCCCAGTGATAACTGAAAACTTGCGAGCCTTCGAACTTCCTCTTCTTCAGCTTACCACGACAACGCCAAAAGGTGTGTACTTTGGAAATTTTTTTTTTTCATGTCAATTTTCATGTCAACTAATTCGTAACATAGCCAGTAAGTCAGTCGACATGCAGATTTTTGTCAAAACCCTTACCGGTAAGACTATCACCCTTGAGGTGGAGTCTTCCGATACCATCGACAACGTCAAGTCCAAGATCCAGGACAAGGAAGGAATTCCCCCGGACCAACAGCGTCTTATCTTTGCCGGTAAGCAGCTCGAGGATGGCCGTACCCTTTCCGACTACAACATCCAGAAGGAGTCTACCCTCCACTTGGTGCTCCGCCTGCGTGGTGGTGGTAAGAAGAGAAAGAAGAAGGTCTACACTACCCCCAAGAAGATCAAGCACAAGGTCAAGAAGATTAAGTTGGCTGTTCTCTCTTACTACCAGGTCAATGACGACGGTACTGTTGTCCGTCTCAGACGTGAATGCCCCACTTGTGGTGCTGGTGTCTTCATGGCCAACATGAAGAAGGACGCTACCAACGTTGAGAGACAATACTGTGGACGCTGTGGTCTTACTTACACTTCTTAAGTTTGATATAAGAAAATAAAAGCTGTACAGTATCTCAAGCAGTTGGTAATTACCTGCGCGTAGTAACCTCTTCAATATTCTTTTGCTTCAAAATCCAGCTATTTTGCTTTCTCAACTTCCATTGATTTACGAATAACCCACTTGTGAACTTCGTTGAAATGCCGCCTTTTCGAAGTCCAGAGGATCTTACCCAATTCATATCCACTAAAGACTCAGTTCTTCATCGCGAAGTGGGTGTCGTTATCGATTTGGCTTACGATGAATATTCCGAGTTGACATTTTTTGTAAGCTACCAGATAGAAACTCGACGAGCTTTACTTGAGGACTATCGCTCTATACCCACAAATATGCCACAAGTGTACGCATACGATCATAAAACTGATATCCTACAAAAACTGAAAATCAGTGGATATCCTGATTCCGGCCTTTGTATAATGGCGCTCGACGTGTGCTTAGACAGTGTGAATCCGCTACCTACATGCTTTCTCTACTTTTCCAACAATAGATTGCCTAGGACCAATATCTCAATGTTCCGACACACCTATAAAAACGATTACATCTTCTGGGTAAAAGATTATACTCACGACCTCATTACTGATCCTCGCGGAATTGCCGTAGTTTCATTATTCAACATTCTAATAGTTAATAGTAATGAGGACAGACGGATGCCTAATCGGGGGACCATTATACTAGCGAAAATGAATGGCAGGAGTAAGGTTGAAGCAAAGCTAGTGCAGTCAGGCTTGTACTCACCTACAACTATTGGTTTCGACAAGCTCAAACTCAAGGCCTATGTTAACGGAACGGGGATTTTTAACAAGAAGACTATTGGGATTTACGATTTGAATCGGGAAGCAAAAAAATTGACGTTTGACAGAACAGCTCACGTAGGGCTCATTCCTGAAGGCATCAGTGTCGACCAAGACAATGGAGCAGTCATCATTAGTGGTGCCCCAAGCTACTTTGAATTTCTCAGGTTCAAAAAGAGATTTGCTTCATTCCCCGACGCTCTTTGCAGGATTAAAGTCGTGATCTTAAAGCTTAAGGGTCACACCAACGAAATCCAGACTGTGTGCACTCAAGATGGACTCATGATGAGCGGGCTTACTAAAAGCGTTTTGCTTCCGAATAATGAGAAGTTAATGATGACTTCGAACATGTGTACCGGTTTATATGTGCTTATTAGCCCCGACGGGTTTGATAGGACTGACGATCTTCCTAGAAATAAGGCGGCGGCTCCTCCTATACATGAGGACGATCTTCCTGGAAATGCAGAGGAGTTGTGAAAAGGGTTGTTTAATTTATAAGGAGAGTCTAGTCTACACAAAAGATTATGATTGCGGAGGAGTCGTGAAAAGGGCGGTTTAATTTCTAAATAGAGAGTCTACACAAAAGATCATGATTTGCTGAATGCGCAGAATTTTACGAAGTAATTTTGAAACCCCATGTAGTACATCAGATCCCAGATTTGACATTAAATAACCTCAATGAGGCATCCCATACTATGAACTAAACATATACAATGGTCCCTAGGGCCTAGCATACGACGATTTGTTGGAACCTATGTTGCCAGAAGTGTTATGGGCTTTTTGAGTTCAAGTTTTGCGTCTAAGACCGGTGGTGGCCCACTGGACTGGTGAGCATATATAGACTCTATATTTGTATCCCACAGAGAGGTGAATGCGTAATTAGAGTCGTATGCACAAGCTGCTATACTGAATTATTTATTTATATTTGCGCTTATGCTAATCGCTGTACAGTACTTCAAAAACAGCTTACCGGTAGGTAAATTTAAACTGATGTTGTCGATGTATCGATCTGGTGTATTCTACCTGGGTGCGATATCGTAGGCCCGATGCGGCCGTATTACAAAAGTAGCACCCAATAAATATACAATACCCGGTCTAGGCTAGTCTAAATTAATAATAAGCGCAGCGACAACAAGTGGGAAAACCTTCCAGATTAGCTTATATTGCTCCCACTGCAGCTGGCCCGGGAGTTTAAAGTCAGAGATAAAAGAGTTCCGTGATAGAGGTCAAGTAATCTTCGCAGATGATTCAGTGGTATCTGTCATTCACTACCTTTACATTATTTTTGCAGTAGAATCGATATGATAGTCCGTTTCTGCACAATCTGGACCTCAAGCTCATTAATAATAACCGAATTACAAATGTCTAACTAGACACTTTCTTAACCAAGCAAATCTAGTCTTTTCTGCATCGGTTCGTCAGGGATCAGGGATAGCTAATGGCCATCATTCCGGAACTACGAGTACCAGGCCTGTGCAATCAATGGCGCTTTCTCCAGGCGATCAAGTTTGCCAGACGCAGATGCAATTGAGACTCTTAGTAAGTTAAAAGGGCGAATGCCATTCAAGAACAAAAGCATGGAGAATAGCGATTGAGGCAATTGACCATGTACGCGCAATAACTGAGGAGTTTGTAATACTTTCCAGTGTTGCTGAAAAAGGTCTCGATTGAGCGCCCTCCTCAATTAACTGAAAATATGGACACAGGCCTAGTAGACGGCGCAATTGAATTACATGATTGAAAGTAAATTCCAAGAAACACGTCCAGGCTCAGATGTAATCAATTGAGCATTCGAAAAATATGATGAGATAATAATTAAAGCAGATAGGTAGGATAGTGTAAGATTTCATTGTTTCTATATTGCAACATCTGTCTACAGAGTCTACCTTACATACCAATTAGCTAGAATGCAAAATATTACCTTTATTGGCATCTAAAACCTCCAGATTCAAAGATCTTTGCAAATTTCGAGGATTGGCATGAAAGCAAGTCTTAGGCAACTACTGTGCATGCTGTCTGGGCATCAATTTGAGGTCTTTCATGAGGATCCTCCAAATCACTTATTTTCTCCATCCGAAATTCTGCTCGTTTCTCATCCGGACCGATGAAATAACCTAAAACGGATCTTCCATCCCGCTTACAAGTTTCAATCTCTCTGGCCTAGCACTTATTTAGGTTCAGTGAGATGCCTACCGTAGGTTCTTTTCGTTAATAGCTTCCTCTGCCCTGTTGATAATGTCGTAGTACTTGACCAGAACGTAAACATTGTCAAGGTAGGCTACTACTACTGCATCTTCTCCTACCTTTTCTTGAAATCGTTCAAGAAAGGGTCTCAATCCCAAAGAAAAAAGTGGTGCAGTAGCAATTTAGTATACAGACACTACATATTGTGACAATGGCACACATTAATTGCAAATTTTGTACGTTAACAATTATGAATTGGAAGTAGTTTAGAGTCTGACTCTAGAATATATAGTACTATATAGATCTAAATTGTAATATTACAAAATGATGCCAAATTAATTGCACAGGTCTTAGCTCGAAGTTAAATTTTAGCTTTAGTAAACAGCAAGCAATCATAGGTTCAATTTTAATCACAATACTCCAGAGTCCATATGGCATACAGATCTAGGCTAGTTAGTGCTGAGAAAATACTACTGTGAAAGCCTAAATCGGTCAACTTAATTGTGTTACAAACAAACGTCTTGTGATTCGCCTTGTGATTCGCCTTGTGATTCGCCTTGTGATACCTTTTTCAGCTCGTCTAGACCTTTTTTAATAGGAAATCAGCGAGGTCTTTTTTCTCCGCTTCATTAGATGAGCATGAGACAGGGACATCCAGCGAAGTACATGTAGTACCCGCTGTCACTGATATTGTTATTGCTCGACGTACATCAATATATTGCTTGCGCTCAGTTGACGTGGATGTCAAAAAGTTATAAATATTGCCCTGTTCTCTCTCGAGAGCTAATTAACTATTTTATCTCTGATACGGTATTTTTATTCTACAATGGCTCCTCCTACTTATACTACTTCTAATGGCTGTCCCGTCATGAACCCAAATGCCTCTCAGCGAGTTGGCACCCACGGTCCCCTTCTGCTTCAGGATTTCCACTTGATTGACCTCCTGGCTCACTTTGATCGCGAAAGAATTCCTGAACGTGTCGTCCACGCGAAGGGCTCTGGCGCCTACGGAGTGTTCGAAGTTACCAATGATGTATCGGACATCACTTGCGCCGCATTCCTGCAAACTGTAGGAACTAAAACGCGAACTCTGGCTCGATTTTCAACGGTCGGAGGCGAAAAAGGTTCCCCCGATGCAGCTAGAGACCCGCGCGGTTTTTCCGTTAAGTTTTATACCGAAGAAGGAAATTTGGACTTTGTGTTCAACAACACTCCCGTATTCTTCATCAGAAATCCCAGCAAATTTCCTACTTTCATTCACACACAAAAGCGCAGCCCTGAAACAAATCTCAAAGATGCCACCATGTTTTGGGATTGGTTCACACAGAACCAAGAGTGCACTCATCAGGTCATGCAATTGTTTTCTGATCGCGGAACCCCCGCTTCCTACCGAAATATGAATGGCTACTCTGGGCACACGTACAAGTGGGTTGACAAGAAGGGCAAATTCACTTATGTTCAAATCCATTTCAAAACCGACCAGGGAATAAAAAATCTTACCAATGATCAGGCAGTCAAGTTGTCGGGCGAGAACCCAGATCACGCAGGCCAGGATTTATTTGAGCACATTAAGGATGGTGACTTTCCTTCTTGGACAGTGTATATCCAGACAATGACCCCGGAACAGGCTGAAAAGGCCCCCTTCAGTATTTTTGATCTGACCAAGGTCTGGCCTCATAAGGATTACCCGCTTCGCAAAATTGGCAAGTGGACTCTCAATGAGAACCCCAAGAACTATTTTGCTGAAATTGAACAGGCAGCTTTCTCTCCTGCTCATACCGTTCCAGGAATGGAACCATCTGCAGACCCTGTGCTTCAATCGCGCCTTTTCTCTTACTCTGATACTCATAGGTATCGTTTGGGTGTGAACTATCAGCAAATCCCCGTTAATGCCCCTCTTCATGCGTTTAATCCATATCAGAGGGATGGTGCCGCGACTGTCAACGGGAACTTAGGATCTTTCCCTAACTACCCTACCCCATTAGCCCCAGTTAACTACGTTAAAACAAGCACTTCAGAGGGCCACGAAAAATGGGTTGGAGAAGCTACCACCTTTGAGTGGACTGCATCCGAAGAGGCTGGTGATTACAAGCAGCCCGCTGCTCTCTGGGAAGTGTTTGGAAAGACAGGCCAGCAAGAGAACTTTGTGTCCAATGTTGCAGGACATCTTCAAAATGCTATCCCCAAAGTCCAGGATAATGCCTTTGAAATGTTTGGTAAAATAAATCCTACTCTGGGAAAGAGAGTTAAGGAAGCCACTTTGAAATTAGCACCTCGCAAGTAATTAATTTGAATATATCAGGTATAGTTTTTATATGAATGCTAGGGGGTAAAATGAAAATCTGTATTGGACTAAATTTATTCTGAAAAATAATTACAGTACAGTACGTATTTGATTATCATGGTGGCTACAATCGACAACTTTGTAAATTTTAAACTTTGTGACCTTTGTACTAGTTTATGAGAGGTCAATTGGAGCCGCAGACAATATTACGTCGAATTTAAACCTAACCACGAGCTGTCAGGAATATTTTGGATAAATCGTGTATGGCTTGGCTTTTTTGATTCTTCCTACACAACACCCTCACTCTTCAATGGACGTATAAGTATGGCAAGTAAGGCGCTCACATGTTTAGTGAAGCTTCCAGCGACGGGACTGACCCGTCGAAGTTTGTCGGTTGTGGCTCCTGCAAATTATGCCATTCGCCGTGAGTTTGGCAGTGGCACCCAGGCTACTGCCCGGACTTGTCTACTAAATTCTAGTGCTAGAGAATTGGCGAAATCAGCATTCAAACCCATATCGCGAGTAATTCCTGAATTCCCTACGTCTTTTTCTAGTACTCGCTGGAGCTCCAATTCTTCCAATTCTTCGTGGAACTCATCATGCAGCCATGTGCTATTCGCCTCGGCTACAGCAATTGCCGCGCTGACACCCTCAGATGAAGAGAAATCAAGTAAACATGTGCTCATTCCAGTTTCTGGTGCTGATACTCGAGAAGAAGGCCTCTTACTAGCTTCTAAACAAGAGTTAGAAGATTCGGCTCGAGGTCGCAGCAGAGAGAACCCGTCTACACTATACATTTGGTACAAAAATGTTGTAAGGTGGTTTTACCGAATATGCTACAACCCTGTTGCGACATGCTTAAGGTTCCTTCACTTGGCTTTACTTTTCGGCCCCGTTCTGATCACTTTCCCTGCAGTTCTTGTCGGCCCGAAAGTTTTGTCCAACATGAATAGATTCGATAATATTATTGAGGACGACAATACCTCGAGCTCTAGAGATCGCATTGGCGCAATTTGGTGGTTCAAGTACCTCACATGGACTATGGAGATGGCTGGCCCATCATTTATAAAGGTATTACATGACGATGATTTCTATTGCCGCGCTTGGCTCGATTATCTCTCTTTTGTTTTTCTACTGAGCTGCTATTACGGAAGCCTAGTAGATTTTTAATCTCATTTCTCTCTACTTACTCTTAAAATTTTTATAGTTAGGGCAATGGGCGGCTTCACGAACTGACATATTTCCGAAAGTTTTGTGCGACAATTTGTCTAAGCTACATTCCAACTCCAAGAAGCACTCGTTTGCAGCTACGAAACGAACGTTAGAGGATGCATTTGGAGGCCGAAAGTTTGACGAAATATTTGAGGAATTTATCGAGGAACCCCTTGGAGTCGGTGCGATCGCTCAAGTCTATAAGGCCAGATTGGCTAAGGACTTGTTGGATGAAAGCACTCAAATTGAAGACACAAGCAGAAAAGAAAAGAAGAAAAATGCGAAACGAGATATTATTGATTTGATTCCCGAGACGATTCAATCTAGAATCCTTCCCAAGGATATTACTCCATTTTCTGACTGGGTAGCTGTCAAGGTACTCCACCCTCGAGTAGCCGTAACTGTTGAAAGGGACTTATCGATCATGCATTTTTTTGCTCAGGTGATCAGTTATCTTCCAACCATGGAGTGGCTTTCTCTTCCGGGAGAAGTTGCTGCTTTTGGTGAGATGATGCGACAACAGATGGATCTTCGAATTGAGGCAAGCAATCTAGATATATTTAGGCAAAACTTTGCAAACAGCGCCGATATAAAGTTTCCGAAGCCATACATAGAGTATAGCTCTCGCAAGGTATTGGTTGAAGAATTCATCAGTGCCATTCCAATGCCCAAATTTTTGAACAACAGCGGAGGAAAAGGAGGACCTGGAACTTCAGAAGGAATGGATAAGCGTATTTCTAGCAAAGGCTTGGATGCTTTTCTGAAAATGCTTTTGCTTGATAACTTTATTCATGCCGATTTGCACCCCGGCAATATCTACGTGCGACTGTACAAGAAGGGAAAACACAACCTTGGAGACTTTGTACTTGGCCCCGAAGATCCTGTGACATCACAGGAAATTGAAAAGGTAACTCAAAGTTTGAACGCCATCACCGACAAAGATACTTGGAACAGTGAGGTGTCACGTCTTGAATCTGAAGGTTACTACCCTCAGATTTGCTTTATTGACGTTGGGCTCATTACTGAGCTGAATAGCACAAACCGCCGAAACTTTATCGACTTATTTAAGGCGATTGCAGCTTTTGATGGGTATCGTGTAGGCGAGCTCATGATTGAACGTTCGCGCACTCCTGAGACTGCGTTAGATCCTGAGATTTTTGAGCTTAAGGCTCAACGGTTGGTGCACAATATAAAGGCTCGAACATTTGCGCTAGGGAACGTCAAAGTCGGCGATTTACTCTCTCAAATGCTTGGTATGGTCCGCGTGCATCATGTTCGTATGGAAAGTGATTTCATCACGATTGTTCTCAGTATCTTACTTCTGGAAGGTATTGGGAGAACACTTGATCCCGGAATGGACTTGTTCAAGAGGTAAGAGATGTTTTTTTTTTTTACATTCATGAACGACAATGCTAACTTATATGAATAGTTCCATCCCCATTTTACGACAGCTGGGAGCCCAGGAGCGCAAGCTACTTCTTAATGACGATTTCCTCTCCATGGCCAAAGTTTGGGTTGCTCTAGAGACACGACAGTTTATCAATGCTTCAGTTCAAGACGTAAGTGCCGGTATTACAACTGAATTACCTTCTAATCTAACTCTCTCAACTAGATCCACAATCTTGTCAAGTGTGACCTTTTATGCCCAAATCGTTGATTTTGTCGACATATTTATTTAATTTCCGTTTCGTAGTGAATCACAGATCATATTTATCACGCATGCGTACAACGTCATAATACTCTAAAGTTTCTAAACCTAGATAAGGATCAGGCCTGATCGACCAAGATTGTTGCCCACAAGCCCAAACCCTAAACCTATGTTTACTAGCTGAGATATCAAGACATTTAATAGCTTTCTGCCAGGTATTTTCGCTCTATTTCTTATATTTTCTATTTTCTATTTACTCAAGCCTCGGTCTCGAGGACTGTGTATATTACTATTGACTCTTTAATTTTGTATTGTCCATTGTGTGGCGTTGATATTTGACTTCGACCTGGCACTTCGGCTCGCACGCACAAATCTTTAGATCCCTCCATATCTCGATATCTAGTCTGCAGGACAGTGTATCGTGATAAAAGGAAACAATTGCAACCAATTTTTTAGAAACAGTTAACATTACGCGATAATTTTTTTATTTGACAACTTGACTTGAGGCTCATCATTTCTGTTTCGCATTTTTCCTTTTTTACTTTATTCATCCAGTATGAAGTTTGGAAAGAAGTAAGTAGGGAGGCGCCCTCTGAAGCTAGCAGGATCACTAACATTTTATAGTCTGGCCAGAAATCAGGTTATTGAGTGGAAGTAAGTTTTTTGAAGGAATGGACTGAAATGCAATCTAATATTTTTTAGGAATCACTACTTGAACTATAAAGAACTGAAACATGGCATCAATCAAGTTATCCAAAGAAATTCTACGAAATCGTTTGCCGACATAGACCTCGCCCGTAAGTGTTGCAAATACCGCAGTAGATGACACACTGAGCAATACTGACTATGAAAAAGCATTTTTTTTTACTTTGGATAGGAATATAGACTTGGTCGACGAGTTCTTTAACTCAAGGCTCGATGACTATACCCAAAGGCTGACAGATCTCATTGAGCAGCACAATCCGGTAGATCCCAAAACACAGGACATGGACCCCGAGGAACATGAAGATCTTATAAATACTATGCTCGAGCTAAGATCTCACTTCAGAAAGCTGCAATGGTATTCTGAGGTCAATAAGCGTGGATTTGTTAAGATTTTGAAAAAGGTTGACAAAAAGATGCACTCATATATCCAAGCACCTTATCTTAATTCAAAAATCTTACCGCTGCCGTTTGCAAACACTGCCTCGGTGAACGCCAAACTTGCTCTTACCAACGCTTACATACATGAGCTCTCTCCCTATGTCTCTGGAGCAGTGAATCATAGCACGACCGAAAAGATCGTTAGTTCTTCAGGAATATACTCTTCTGAGTTTTCGCAAATTTCTGTAGGTAGGATACCGATTTCTGCTGTTGACACAAACTCGACTCTGCTTCTGCGAGAGTTAGTTGACAAAAATGATGCTCTTGGGGCTCAGAAGTTCATACAGGAAAATGAGTTGTCTAAAAAGATTCTCATGACTTTTCTCTACAAGGCAGTTTCTCTCAAATCTTTTGACTGCGTTAAAGTTCTCCTCAATTCTATCGACAGGCTGGAGGACTCCTCTGAACTCAACGGCCGAACAATTCTTCACAAACTTATCATTAGTCATGCCCGACAGCAACGCGCTGGAAGCGAAACTAATATTGGGCCTCCCTCTTTCAATAGAACTTTGTTTCTAAATCCTGCTGTAAACCCTGCCGCATCTGCCAATCTATCTACGGCTTATGGGCGTGACGGTATTAACTCCAACGATGATGTCGAGGCTTTAGTTTTCATCTTGAACAACATGCGCCCGGATCAGCGTCACGCTCTCATCGCCGTCGACGAATACAAACGTACACCACTTCATTACGCTGCACAGCATGGACTCAAACAATTGACCCAGGTCCTCATAGACCGCATGAAGGAATGGGAGTTAATTGACAGAGGAAATGGGTTCGATGGACCGGAATGGAGAAATTGTGACGGATACACACCCATTCAATTAGCCGTATTTGGTAATCACCCTCAGACAACCCAGGCAATTCTAAGTTCCGTACCTTTATCGATATCCAATTTGCACGACTCTTCCAATCTGCTCTATATTGCTAGTAAACTTGGATCTGTCGATTTGTTGGAACTATTATTGCATCATCATCTAAACATTGACTACATCTTGGACACAGCAACCAACGAGACTTGCTTGTATACAGCTTGCAAGCTTAAATATGTTGAATGCGTCAAAGTTCTTTTGCAGCATGGTGCAAATACTGAAATCGCTGAGGCAACTTATGGATGGACCCCATTATTTGTGGCCTGTGTCGAAGGACACGAGAAGATTTGCAGTTTGCTTGTTAAGGCTGGGTGTGATACAGGAAAGCTAGATGATTCTGGGTGGACTGCCATGGAGCATGCCTGTCTGAGGGGCCATTTGAAAGTAGCTGATGTGGCAAAGCCAGCTATAATGCCTGAGGTTCCATTATTGACCAGCGATAGATATGCATCACCTAAGGAAAATGAAGATCTGAGTCCTCCATCTAGCGGGGAATCCTCTCCTCATAGCCGAACGAGTTCCTTGGAGTCGGTATCGTCTATGGCATCTCTTATGAGCAGAAATACCTTGCAGACTAGTCTCGAAAGTTGTTCTACCGTGAAAACATTTGGCCATCGCCATCTTCGTGACAAGTCCATGGTACTAGTCAATTTAGGAAGCATGGACATTCGTGAAATGGGCCCTCCAGTACAGCTTGACCGAGTGCCCTACTCTAAGGCCTCCTCAACTCAACTTGACACGACTCTATCGCTGGTAATTTCGAGTAAAAATTGTGAAGGTGAGCCCTATACCATTGACTTGCCTCTTCCGGAAAACGAGCCCATAGAACAGATTTCTTTCAATACTAAAAACCCGGAAGACGTTACACTGTATTTTGATATAGTGCCTACGCAGTATGGACATAAGGCAAAGATTTTTGGTCGAGCAGTCGCCCTTATTTCTGACCATATTCGAAAAAACCGCCACGATAAAATGAGAAGCTTGCGACGAACAATCACTATTCCCATCTTGGAAACTTCAACATTAGAGGTTTTGGGAAAACTTCAGTTTGAGTATATTGTGGTTCATCCTTTCAAGCACCCTCGCTTGGATGTTGAAAATTCTCCTTCATATTGGAAATCATTGATGTCTACGAGAGTTGTTGGCCATCGAGGCTTGGGAAGAAACTCTACAAGTACAGAGAGTCTGCAACTAGGAGAAAACACTCTTGATTCTTTTGTTCAGGCTGCAAATCTAGGAGCAAGTTACGTCGAGTTCGATGTTCAGTTGACAAAAGATTTTGTTCCTGTTTTATACCATGACTATCTAGTTAGCGAGACTGGCATCGATATCCCTACCCAGGCCATTACACTTGAGCAATTTTTATGTATTTCGGATCAGCAACATCCAGAACGAGCATCAAAACACAGAGGCATATCGCCTATTCTCCACGCACACGGAGAAAAACCAGCGGGGCGACGGAGATCACTATCTTTGCACTCTCATACTAGTGGGCAAGAGCCTTCCCTCATGGAGCAAAAGATGAAATATACCAGAGATATCAAGATGAAGGGGTTCAAACCGAATATTCGTGGCCACTCAATTCAGGCACCCGTAGTAACCCTTGAGCACGCTTTCAAAACTGCCCCCAAGCATATTGGATTCAACATTGAATGCAAGTATCCAATGCTAGACGAGTGTGAAAACGAGGACATGGACAGTTTCGGAGTTGAATTCAACTTTTGGGTCGATACATGTAAGTATGAAAGACTCCAATATCCAAGTTAAGTTACTGACTGTTTTAGTACTGAAATGTGTTTACGACTATGCTGATGGCCGGGATGTGATTCTTTCGACTTTTCACCCTGAGGTCTGTATAATGCTAGCTTTGAAACAACCCTCTTTTCCAGTGATGTTTCTTACAGAGGGAGGTAACTCTAAGCTCATGGACGTTCGAGCAACAAGTCTACAGGAGGCCATTAGATTAGCTAAACGATGGGATCTGCTTGGCATTGTGACTGAAGCTGTTCCTCTTGTTCAGTGCCCGCGATTAGTTGGTGTCGTGAAAGGGAGTGGTCTAATGTGTATGACATATGGCTCACTGAACAATGATCCAGAACTGGTCCGTATGCTTACACAGTTTGGTGTAGACGCTGTCATTGCGGATTCTGTTTTGGCGATTCGCAAGAGTCTTACAAACTCTGAGAACAAGGACAATACACCACCACCATCACAACAATGGTAATGTCATGTAGTTTAAGTAATTATTAGAAATTAGCTAGAAATCAGAAATCACGTGACTAACCCTAACCGGTTGTAAATCTACTTAGAGCTCGCAGTCTGCACGCGCGTCTTGCAATGGAAAATTGAAAATAAAGCCAAATAAATCACATATTTTCCAACAAGCCCATATATTCACTGAGTGAAGCTCTCAAATATTGTAAATATATTGCTTGCGTGACTCTAAAGGTCCTTCTCATAGTCTCGTACGATCTTCAGCGTTTTCTGGTTCTTTCCACGCGTTTCTCTTTGAACTCTCTTTTTTTTTTCCCTCACCTTCTCGTGAAAAAAGAAAGCGAGTGAGTGTGAACAACGACAAACACAACAGAAAAAAAAAAAAAAAATCCGTTATGGCTTCGGTAGGCAGCACGAAGGTACCGCAGGCACTACAGTCCGGATTTGCGTCACGGTTGCGGCTGGACCAGACGTCGCTGTTCATCTCGACGGCGCCTGTTGTGCGGACAAACAAGCGAGCGGCGACAAACCAATTGGTGAGCTATGCAGAAGTCGAAGAAGACTTTGATGACGACGAAGACGATACACCCTACGGCAACAGTTCACTAGGGGGGCTATCTGGTACTCTAAGCGGAACAACAGCGAACGGTACAGCAAGTGATAGTGGAACCGGAACACCGGGGCCAGATCGAAATGAGGTAAAGCGGGCTGCTCAAAAGACCCAGCACACCTTGTACACAGACGAACAGCTGAACGCGATAGCTGAAAAGGACGAGGTACTAGTGCCCATTCGATTAAACTTGGAGTACGATAATTACAGAATCACTGATTTCCTGCTCTGGAACGCGAATGAGGAAGTCATTACGCCCGAGGCGTTTGCGATAGTTACTTGCGCTGATATGGACTTGCCGCAGAACTTTGTGCCACAAATCGCCGGCGCCATTCGAAGCCAGCTCTCTGACTACTCAACTGTGGCCAACGTCACGCTCCCCGACGAGATGGGATTTCATGTAATCATCAACTTGAACGTGAACCTTAACAAACAACTTTACGAAGACAAGTTTGAATGGGATTTGGGGTCAGATATCACACCCCAGGCCTTTTCCAAGCTTGTCGTACAGGACCTTGGCCTTGTTGGCGAGTTTTATCCGGCCATTGCGCATGCCCTTTATGAGGTCTTATATCGCATGAAAAAGGAGGCCTTGGAAGGCCATCTTCCCCAGGAAATTGAAAACTATGCAGCTTTTGGCGGTGATGCTGGTTGGCGTGTTGACCAGGAAATGCTGGGCGAAGAGTGGGCTCCTACTGTCGAGACGTTGTCTCAGGAAGAGATTGAAAAGCGTGAAATTGAGCGGGGCCGTAATAATCGCCGGCTCAAGCGTGAGTCGGCCAGAATGGGTGGTGATATGACTGATATTGGTGGTCTATTTGGTCGTAAACGACGACGCAGAGCTTACGATGATCGAGGCGATAGTCCGTGGTGATACAAGTGCAGTACACTCATCCTTTTTTTTTTCATGTTATGTTAATTTATATTATACCAAACCAGAACAAACAATTCTGCTTTTTTTCACGCCAGTTCAAACCTAGCAAAATGATTCTAAATAATCGATACAGAAAGCCAGCTTATGTTGTCTACATGCCTTAAAAATCTTGAGCATCGCCTTTGCTACTACCCGCACTATATCTGTTTCCCATGAGTTCTGGAACTCCTTGTAATTTGGAAACCTCGTCCTCTCGACAATAAGCGCAATAACTTCGCCCAGAGTATCCATTACCACCCGAGAAGAAAACTTTGCATTCTTAGCCACCCAAAGTGACGTAGCCAAAACTATACGTTTCCCCATCTCGTGGGCAACTGCTTCAATATTTTTCAGCACGGTGGGCCAACTATTAAGTTTGAGATTGATCATGGAATGGGACATGCGCATTTTAACCAGCCTAAATATGCTTGCCTTGAATGCCACTAGGGATTTAGGTGCCCCATGCGCGCGTACTGAAATGGAATCGGCATGGCTAGTGTTTGTACCACCACTGGGGCCCGGCAACTTCACGATTTCAAGAGTTTCAATGTTGATTCCTATTCCAATATACGTCATAATGGCGGGTGACAGACCTAGCGCAGAAGCGGTATTTTTCAATGTGGCCACGGTCCTATAGTTGGGTTGGTTGTTGAATTCTTGATTGAACTTTCCTGGCTTGAAATTTGTAACCGTTTTGTCTTTATGAATCTGAGCCCCAAACTCAGGGAACCCTTTCGCCATTCTTGTCAAGAAAAACTCCGTTAAAGAACGATTGGGCGAAATGAATAAAAAGTCGTCGACGAATCTCACGAGAAGATACGGTGGTAGTGGCTGTTCTGTATTTCGACTTTGTTCAACATCTCGAAACAGCTGTTGTTCCAGCGTAGCGTAAACAATATTGCACAGCAATGTAGACAATATCGATCCCTGTGGAATACCAACCTTTTGCTTGTATATGGTTCTTCCAACGCGAATCAAGTTTTGAGTGAGATGATCTTCCAGTAGGCTGGAGAGTTCTTCTCCAGTACACACGTTACCTTTCACTTGGTCAACAAATACCTTGGAATTCAGGTTTCCAGAAGTCATTGTAGTTGACGTCCTGCCTGCCATGGATCGCACAGTGTCAAGAGTTGTAGCAGACGAGGTGGCATACTCCGGGGCACTCTTGTACGCGGATTGTGGAATACTTTTGCTGCTCTTGATGTTAACCTGCTGATACTTGTGCACAAAGTATGACTTATGGCATTGATCATGGCTATATCTGAGCAGCTTTTCAGCCAACTGTAAAGCAACTTGAGCTGGGATTGTGTCATAGCATTTCTTAATGTCGACTTTTGCGACGTAAAAATTGGGAAGCGTGGGCGAATTGTTTGCTGCGTGAAGGCTATTTTTAAAGCGAAGTAGTCGATCTTGCAGCTGTTGAACGGAAGTGATAGCTCCTCCAATTGACGCACTACCCGATTTCCAATGCTCGAAGGAAAGAGCCAAAAACGTATCCTTCAAAATCCTGTTCACACTTGGGAGGGGTATTGTTTCTGTTATATTCAGTCTGTAGTTGTATACCGTTTTCTCTCTTGATCTACCCAAACACACAATTCCTCTGTATCCGCCCCCAGGCTTTGGAACAAACCGAAATGCCGAAGGAATTCCAATTTTACTGGTAACAGCAATTTCACGAGCTATTCTTCGGGGGATTGGCTCCAGAGACATGTCACAGAACTCCTCAAATGCAGGTTCGGTCAAGGAACACCAGACGTCATGCCTATAATAGACGATCCTATTTGCCCCACCAGAAACTTCCGTGGCATAGAAGTGAGCTCGCAACAATGGCGTCAGGAACTGGTCAAACAACCAAAACAAGAATTCCAAATGCAGCTCTCGACACTTGTAGAAGTGCGTCTGTCCATGCCCTGCGATTCCCTCAGTCCATATTTCAGGAATTGTCTGGTTTTCCGCAATGTAAGAAAGGCGAAGATCTTCGTATCTGCGTAGGCGAATAAATTTTGAGACGGATTCCAGTAGATTTGTCCAATTCCTGGGATTACCGATTAATTCTTTAGGTATGATGTCAATAAAAACTGATTTGCAGAACTGGAAAACTTCCTCGTAACTAGTAGATAAATCGACTTTTTTCATTTCTTCCCATTGAGAAGCTGCAAATGATTGATCGGGTCCCATAGGTTCAAAATCCAGGGTAGATGCATTCCCATCATTCGTGAGAGGACCTTCTATGCGCCTGATGAGAGCAATGGTGTCCTCGCCGCACGCCTCTGCTCTTTGCGACGTGAGCTTTTGGGCTATACTCACACTAGCACGATCGTGTTTATTGGGACAAAACTTGTTAAGAAGAGCACCAAATGAACACTTGGAATTTCTTTTAAGTAGCTGTTTGACTAGCTCAAAGGGCCTCCCATTAAGCCGTTTAGGAACCCGTGTTTCAAAGAAGTAGGTGTCAAGCACGCCACGCTTGTAGAGATTGAATTGGTCAGGAGCTGCTTGCGTAGAGAATGCCTTCTTTGCTTCTGAAAGAGGAGACGGGAGTTTATGCTGCAGTGGAAACATGAAGGACAATGCACATTTGACTCGGCAAATCATTTTTTCAGTTTCAGAAGTAACAGAGTCGTCCAGGCAGGGCAGTGCTATATTCAAATGGTCTAAAACGTTAGATCGATTAACATATGCGGGCAGTTTGTACTTACGCTGAGGACGTAATCCATGTCTAACTTTTTTCTCACTGGAATAAAAGAAAGGGTTGGCATAGATGATAGATACCTTCTTAATAAGAACGAGATTTGCTCTTTTCAAGCATATGCTGGGAAGTTTTGTGGTTCTCGATAGCAAATTAGCTGTGCTGATTTCTTTTGATTTCTTGAGTTTGATGGGAACATCAATAGATGGGCCGGTGATTTGCAAGAGACCATTGTTTGGTATAGGTACGAAAAGAGCAGCCTTTGAGCATAGAAAGTAAATGACAGCTGGTGAAGTCAAATCTCTCAATTCAAGCCAAATTGGAGAGTTCAAACTCTCTACTTGTGAGTTGAAGTACGCCATGTTGATACTTGTTCCAAAGTTCACTGAATCATCTGATATTTCATAGCCATACGTCAACACATGGTCAGGATATCGGGACTTTTGAAATTGAGTCTCGATAACATTCCGGATCAACTCAGTTTGTGGTATGTTCTCTGTGACAAGATATGCTGCAAATTTTGACCGTAAAAAGTATTTTGCTGCCTGGGGACCATCCACCCCTACCAACGTCGACTTTAAAAACTTGGTCAATTCCAGGCTTTCTTTTCCGGAAAGTTTTTTTGCGTTAAAGGCTCCAATTGAGTCGAGGAATTCTGCCAAAGTGGACGTATAATCATAGATTGTGTCTAAATTTTCTAGACGCGTTCGAACTTCATAAGCGCGAGGTTTCTGGCGCCTCCGGGAATGGGAACGGCATAATTTCTGCTTTTTTACTTTGCAATTTTCTATTAGCGATCCTGATCTTTTGTTACTTCTACCGCTCATTATTTCATGCTGAACGTGTAAAATCAGATAAACTGCACTAGCAATCACGGTGCATGTTTTAAGAGATCCGGTCGTGCAATATCAATAGATAGATTTAGGAGAATTCAATTTAGTAGGGTAAGGGTAAATAACTAAATTAGCATAGCCATATTAGGGTGTGTAAAGATTTATCACAAACGAATTTGACTACGTAGCTGCTAGGTAAACTACGGTACTTGAATACTTGAATAGCTATAGCACTGAAATTGATCATACGATTTAGTCTATACCGGTATGGGGTAGATTAAAAGGTAAGCATTAAATATTAGCGCGTGAAATCCATTCAATTTGATCTGAATTCACGCCGCCTAGCTCATTTAACTTAAAGTGATTGATCATTTCACAAAATTTAGTCTATACGCCAAATAGAGCTTCAAATGAAGTAATAAAAGATAGCCAAGATTTCACTCGACGTTCACTTTGGTTTACCCAGGATTTGACGTTCGCTAAACGTCAGATAACTTTCAGACCCTGTACGGGTTTTACTGTTAATAGAGGATGCCGGGGAAGAGCTCCCCGCCTCGACGTTACCAGTGCGGATGAGTGAAATTTCTGATGAAAAAGCCTTTGCTGCACTTAGCACTTTAGATCCCATTCGTATTTTCCTTCCTTCTGATGTATAAGGCTCTTTTGTTTCAGCGTCCGAACTCGGTCCAGTGTTTACTGATACATTATCCAGCTCTTCACGTTTAAATTTTCTCAAATCTTGGCCAACAGCAACCTTTGGATTGTATGCAAAGGAAGAGGCAAGTATGGCTTGTACATTGCCTATGTTCGTATTCAGATCCCTCTTAAAGAGTGGATCCACTGCTTCTTCATCAGAAATCGTTTTCTTTGGTAAGGTATCTGAAATTTCATTGGGGCATGCTATTGGATCATTCTGCGAACTACCAGTAGCAGTAACAGTGGCAATAGGAATTTGAGTGGGAGATTTGGTAGAAGCTTTAGCAGCTGTTGTTGTAGCTGTTGCTGCAGTAATTTCAGTCGCAATTTCAGTAGGAACTTCAGTCATAATCCTAGTAGGAATTCCAGTAGTAACTTCAGTCGAAATTTGAGTAACAGTGGTCGTAGAAACTTTAGTAACAATCTCAGCAGCAATTTCTGTAGGACGTGCAGTGGGAATTTCAGAGACAGCGGGAGTTTCAATTGCGGTAGGAACTGTTTTTGATGACTTATCCAGCTCTGATCCCTTTGAACCATCAGCTACATTGTCATCAATAACAGGCTTAACTTCACTTTGAGTCTGAGACTCATTCGGGATATCTTCAATGGCGCTCTTTTCATGAAATATGTCAGCCCCTGTTTGTTGATCACTCGTAGAGGCTTTAACTTGTGTCAAGCTTAAATCCAAGACTTTAGATTTATTCCCGGTATCAGTAGGTGATATGGGTTCATCTGACATACCCCCTGAAGCTTGTGAAGTGCCGATGGCGTCAAGAAACAGTTCTGAAATATCATAGTTTACGACATTTCTAAGAGTCGTCGATAAACCTTCTGCTTGCTTTTGGTCGAGTAAGATATCCCTGCCTTTTTCATTGTATCCTTCACCAACACTTTTCCAGGATACCAATGAGTCTTCATCAGCAGGAGATGAATTGGCTAGCTGTATTGCAGTCTCCCGTTCCTGCGTTTTCTTGGGAACTGCAAGTAATCTGGTTCTAATCAATGGCCGGCTGCTCAATGGTGTGATTTCACTTGTGTTTACTGATAATAGTTTTATGCAAAAGGACTCCGAGTTGCTTCTTGAGGAGTCAGAGAAATCCGATTCTGACTCAAACCAACTACCAATACTAACATCCGAAGTCGACGTTTCGTCAAGAGCCAGCGAACTGTAGAACTGGAAGCCACTGCTGGGAGGTATCAGAGGTGAAATAATGACCCTCGAAAAAAAATTCTTAGAACTATCACTGGTAACAGGAGAAGACGAACCTTGTGTATCAAGCATATCATCGATAGTAACCTGGGAAGACGAATCTTGAGTGTCAAGAATATTATCGATATTGGCAGGGGAAGACGAATCTTGAGAGTTGTGGGAGGACGAATCTTGGGAGTTATGGGAAGATGAATCATGAGTGTTAAGTATATTATCGACATTAGCAGGGGAAGACGAATCTTGAGTGAAAGTAACCTGGCAAGACGAATCATGAGTGAAAGTGTTATGGGAAGACGAATCATGAGTGGTATAGGAAGACGATTCTTGAGTGTTATGGGAAGACGATTCTTGAGAGCCATGGGAAGGCGATTCTTGAGAGTTATGGGAAGACGATTCTTGAGAGTTATGGGAAGACGATTCTTGAGAGTTATGGGAAGACGAATCATGAGTGGTATGGGAAGACAAATCACGAGTGTTATGGGAAGACGACCCTTGAGAGTTATGGGAAGACGACCCTTGAGAGTTATGGGAAGATGAATCTTGAGTGTTGAGTGTATTATCGACAGTAACAGGGGAAGACGAATCTTGAGTTTTGAGTATATTGCCAACAGTAGCAGTTTCGGGACGATCATCATCATCAGACTGATCTTGAGAAGATGTAATAGGGATGGGAAACTGAATCGAATCAAAGGATTGCACGTCACTTAAGCAAGATACCTTCGCGTACAATGCAGTCAGGAGGCTAAGCATTTCTTCGATTGCATGAATTTCATTTTGGAGGGACATTGGTGATGCCAAGTCATTGACATCAAGTGGTTGAGTTGAATCGCGAAAATATCGCTCATTGACATCGTTTATGAAGAAATTAAGATGAGGGAGGTATGATGTGATATCGTCGCTTACTTCCAGAGAGTTTAACGTCACTACCGATAGTCGCGAGTTACTAGAATCTCTAAATCTCTTGTCCTTATAAGGTGACTTTGAAGACGACCGAAATTTCGAAATCTGTTTCTTCAAGACCTGTTGCCAGCTTTGAGTTGGGCCGGGAAAAGTTCGAAATAAATCGTGCCCTGATCCAGAGACTGACGCTGTTCTAAGGCGTGTGGGCTGTGAAGGTGACTGTAATTCACTAGATTTGGTATCGCGGGAAGTTAATGACTCTTGCAGATTTGGTTCTGAAGAACGAGAACGATGCTCAGGCACAGCATCGTCTATGACATTGTTAGCATTTTAAACTAGGTATTTTGTACTTTAATATACTCACATTTCTTACTACAAACTTGCAACAGTTTCTGAACGTATTCAAAGCATAAAGAGCGAGTTTCTATGAGATCTTGGTAGTCGTCGACGGGAGCAACATGATTAGTCTCACTCAAAAAAACTACAACCGTTTGCTTATATATGACTTGGAGGTCCAAAACACTGTGCATCATCGTTATATTTCGTAATACTTGGCGAATTCGAGAAAACAGCCGAGCGATGGGGGAGAAAAAGGATGCGGTTTGGTGGATATCTATAAGTTAAATAACGCTTGGCCACACGCAGCCTGTTTTTAAATTCATTTTGAATTAAGAGAGAAACAGAGAGTTGCATGAATACCAAATCGTTTGCCTTGTGAATTTTGTTAAAATGTAACATTACTATGGTAGCATTAGATTCACTCCCATAATAAGGAACGTTGCAGAATTAAACCGTGCACTTTCTCCGCGAAGCATGAAAGTGAGATATCTTTGAGGAAGGCATAAAAAGAGGGAAATCAAGTTGCCTATAGTCTATAGACTAGTTGTTTCAGGCTTATTGGATATCTTGAAGGTAATGCTTGAGGGTACCGATAGATAGCAAGCATTAAGAGCACCTCAATGTTGGAGAAACGAACGTTGGCATCTTGTTACTCCACCTCCTCTCAGTCGTTTAATAAGGCCAATCGTCGAAGGGTGTTTGTAAGAAAG
>JAJMKT010000285.1:0-29298 GCA_030563985.1 Geotrichum restrictum
GTTTACACTTCTTGCAGTTGCTTGATTTTGATCGCTGTAATGGACTATAGATTTACAGCCTCTCAGTGCGTTACAATTGTTCCTTGGGCGTCTGAGTCCCTTCTCAAGTATAGGTTATATACTTTCAACTGCCTTTAAGTCGACGAAGTACACAGCTCGAAAGCAGTGCGCGGTGTATACAAATATTCCAATATATTTGATAAAAAAAAGAAAGATAGTAGTATATATATATAAAGAGTATGACAGAAAATGAGAGATAAACATGAATAAAAACAAAACAAATACAACAAATATGAGAATTCATTGCAAACTCCGTGTGTGTGTGTGTGTGTACGCCTATGACACAAACAGTTGACAATTGTTTGTACAGGTGGCCATCCAATTTTTTGCCATTTTTGCCATTTTTGTCTTTTTTTCGCCTTCCTTAATATCAATAATCGCAATGACATTGATTAGATCGCCTCTCCTTTGGCTTTGCTTATGATTTTTCTTTGGTTCCCGTTGAACAACATTGGCACTTGAATTTTTTGATTTTTGGTTTTTGGTGAAATTTTTTTTTTTGAATTTTTGAATTTATGTCTTGATTTTTTTCATGACGGATTTTGTGATTTTTGTGATTTTTATTATTGTCGTATTTTTTCTTGGTTTTTTGTTGGATTTTTCAAAAGACATCTTGTCCCCTAAGGAAGCAGATCGATCTCTTATCGTAAAAGATTCCATTAGTATGTCGCAGGTGATGTCGCTAGTTATTATCGTCGCAGGTAATCACCCATCAGGCCACCGTTGGCCATAAATGGCTGCTGATGGCCGCTCGGGTTGCCCATGATATCGTGAAACTCCGATCCTGGAGCGGCGCCCGAGAGCATGGAACCACCATTCATGCCTCCCATAGGCGCATATCCACCAAATGGCGGCATAATCACTGGCGCATTCAAAACAATCCCAAAGTTCGCTGGGTTTTCTTCAAACAAGTCTCTGATTTTTCGCTGGCAAGCCTCTGCGGTTGCTTTTTTATTACGCACGCGTGAGAGTTCACTCGCAATAAATTGCCATTTGGTGCGTTCGCCTGCTTCCAGCATTTCCTTTAGTCGCGCCGAGTCTTCGGTCTCCCAGACTACAGCACCGCCGCCCTGCTGACCAATGAGAACTTGGTACCGGTTTCTTGCCGCAATGCTGTTGCCGCATTGAGCTGCCTTGCTAATGTCGCTCCAGCTACAGCCCTCCTTCTTTAACCGGAGAATCAGGCTGTCTTGAGCCGCCGTGTATTTTGATTTCTTTTTGGGCCGTGACACGTTGTCGCCTTTCAGCGCCGCAGGGTTCGACGGTGTGGCAGAGGCCAATGGCGGTTCGGGGAGGCTCAATGGTAACGTAGGGCCTGCCATGTGTGGGGACATCATTCCGTTGCTTGGCGGTAGGGGCACGCTGAGAAGGCCGACAGTGGGGCCTGGGCGGTGGGGCGGTAAGGCTCCCATAGTGGTAGCGGTAGGTATATTGCTATCAATGATGAGTTCCTCTAGCGATCGTTTGACGGTTGTGCCGCGACGCCTGCGAGGCTTGACATCGCTGTGCACAGGCCCTGTCGAGGCAATACTTGGTACGTAGCCAAATGGTTGTTGAGTGGTGGAGTTTGTTCTGGTTTTGGTGGTGCCATCTGGGTCTGTGGGAGACGTAAATTGGTCCATGAACAGGTTTGGTGGTGCTCGAGGCTGTAGCGGTGAGCTGGCACCTTCTTGTTTGACGAATTCGCTGGGAGGAGCGGTTGTGTAGGCAGAGGAGGAATGGGGGATACTGCTTAGAGTGTGAACTGGCAATGGCGAAGCCGTTGCAGAGTGATTGACATGAGAGTTGGGGTGTTGTTGATTGGAGGGCACCATGTGGTGATGAGTTGGAGACATTGTACCGTAGTGAGAGGCAGAGGACAGTGCCGGCACTGGGTTTGCATACCTTGGATGGTTTCCATAGACTTGTTGGTGAGGTTGTCTGTACATGTTGTGAGAGTACTGCGGGTGCTGCTGATGAAGGGGAGTAGACTGGTAGAATGGGGGCTGATGGTACTGATTGAAGGGGAGAGATAGCAGTTCTTCGTCGGGTTGAGAGTCTATCATGACTGGATATATGGGGTATAATGAATTATAATGAAGAAGAAAAAAGCTTTAGTAAGAGGTGAGAAAGTTGCCTGGCGATAGAAGTGATACTGGTGTTGAAAGTGCGGGAAGACAAGGTTTCGCAATACCGATTAAGCAGTGAAGCAGTGAAGTCAGTTTGAGAGGGAAGACGAGAGTTGGGGCAGAGAATTCACGTAGTAAGAGCAGCAGGAGTGAGAGCAGTAGGAGCAAGAGCGGTAGCGGTAGATTATAAGAACAGAGCAAGAGCAGCGACGTCAACGGAACAGAAAAAAGAGGAAGAGAAATGAAGAGGCCTCACAGTCTCAGAGTCTCATACAGACTATTTGTACAGTACGTCCATGCAGATGCCTATAACTAGTAAATTTTGAATACGAAGAGACTTGATCTTATAAACTAGCTATAATATAAGTTTAAATTTATTTACTGAATTTGACCTGACCTGGGCTGACCATATGCTGGTTTCAGTTTCGGCTACAGATGTGAGGTTCCACAGAGTTCACTCAGAAGGTTCAAAGGCTTACGGAGTGCACATCATGAACGCACAGAGTTTGCGACACCCCGACGTTGCCAATGTTAGCTAACAATTGAAGGCAAATAGTTAGTTAAGACTCGAATATAATTATCTCATGACTGGTTAGTCGACGTCGTCTACAGTAATTCATAATTGAATTCGTGTTTTTGTGAATTCTTAACGATGGTTTAGATATTGCCAAATATTGCCTGCGATATCTCTGTTTTCTGGCCGTACACACTAATAACCAATTAGGACTTCTGATTATAATCTAATTGAACTGTCTCTCAAGCAGAACCCTAGACAACATTACATTAGTCCACATAGCGTAATACATGCTAGCACATGCACATGCACGTGCACGATCTGCACAAGCCGCAGAATCTGCGCACCTTGCACTAAAACTTCCACCTCGGGAAGTTGATTTTACCAATTTACCACCATTTGAGGAAATAACCTATGGAACTCACTTCAACTCAGTGCCAACTCGCAATATTAACCATCAATTTTATACGCAGCCCGCCGCGGTAACGCGCCTTAAGTGCAATGCTAAGGCAGACCAAGGCAAACCAAGGCAGACCAAGGCATTTTCATAAGGCAAAACTAAAGCCAGGAGGTTGTTGACAATAATCCAAGAACGTCAAGAAAAAATTCAATCAAGTTTTTCTTCACCTCTGCACTGTACTGCCAGTGCAAGATTATATAAGCAATCCAAATGAGGTAATTGAGCAAATACGTATCCCAAAAACGTTTGAATTCAAGAAATACCGGTATTCTGAATTTCAGCAATTGTTAGCAACGAGGTTAACGAGTTCAAACGGTTCAATTAATGTTTTTGATCCATATCACAAGTGTTAACTCAAGGCCGTCGTTGCACGGCTTCGAATCCATGCGATTATTTGTACCTTTTTATCATATTTTATATTTATTTTATGTTAATTATATCTTCAGAAGTTCAGACTCAGAGTAGTCTAGTCTACACTGTAAAGTATTAATTCTTTGACAGATATATATCAAGACCCAGCTAAGCGGTTAACAGTTGGATATGACATCACCAGAATGCCTCATGGGCGAATACCGGTAGACTTCGACGTCGAAGTCGCCTTGCTCGCTGTCGCCTTGAACGCTTTTTCACTTTTTCATAAGCTAGATTACAGCCAAATAACCGATAACTGATAACCGATATTCGAATGACATCTACATACCGAGATTAAAAGTACTGTACTTTAGATACCCCCCTCAAGAGTCAAGCCTAGCTACAGCATAAACTTTCAACAGTACGAAAACCATTCAGGCACACATACTACCGGTAGAGCTCAGGTCGGCCCAGTCTCACTCCTTACACTGGTTCCTGCAAAGATCAGTACCTGCCTGCCAATTGAACTCTTTAAGAAAAAGAAAAAGATCGATTGTTGTCGAGTTTACTGATGAAAAGTAAAAACACGAATATTGCTAGCTAATTAACAGGAAACCTTGGGCGTCCCTTTATCCGGTAGACCCTAAAGGTTGCTTTGGATAGATTGGTCTTTAGATTTTGAGCTCTACCGGTAGATAGTCATAATCTTCTGTTTACATTTCAATTACCGTAGTACTGTATAGCTAATCGATATAGATATATAGATATCTGCCTCAGTGCACGTGTAGTCTAGTTCTAGAGTCTATAGACTCTATACCGCTAATCTATAATTTAGATTCTAGAATACTGCACTACCCAAAATACAACTGTCACATCTTGGGCCGGCAAGGCAGGAACAATTTCGTATGCATGTCAGGCCGGCGCCCCACAGAGGTTCTCAAACTCAATACTGTATGTGGAGCCTGTAGAGGTGAATTCACGAAAATTTATTCTTAAAGATTCTAGAATAAAGCCAAATTAAAGCGACCGTATTAGACATAATGTCTGACATATATATATACAGTATAGTATATATATTTACTGTAGTACTGTACCTAAAATATCTTGAAAACATTGATACACACATTGATAGCCACAGACTCACAGTACCTTAAAACGGAAGACAAGCTGCCTCGGCCCTCACGCGGGTAACGTTGCGACGTCAAAATTGTAGCTAAGCTAATTTGCGGCTTCCACCTCTCTAAAAGTTAACTTTGTTCAAAGTTTTTTTTTTTTTTTTTCACGCGCGCGGCCCGTCCGAGAAAAAAAGACAACTGTGAGACAGTTACCCGCGCGGTGCCTTGTGCCTTGCAATATTGTGCATTTCAACAATGTGGAAAGCTAGTCTTGGTAGACTGTCACTGTCTTACTAGTAACTACTGTATAATATAGAGTCATTATAGACTATGTACTATGTACTATGTAGTGACGGAGTACTGTGGAGTCTGTAAAATCTGCTACAGTGTAGTACACGTGTGTGCACTTGCAGGCTGGCCTGAACAGCTTTCATATGGTTGGGACTCGGCCCTCGGGAGTCAACTTGGGCCTGATCAATACTGTACACTCTACTACACTGTACAGTGTATACTACAGTCACGACTCACTAGTACAGTGTAGTCCATAGTCTAGTTACTCTAGTACTGTATATGAAATGTGTAGCCAATACGAATTACGTACCGAGTGAAGTGTTGCATTGAGTGAGCCAGCGCTTGCATGTTTTCGAAATATAAAGTTTTGGATAAACAAATTCATGAGATACGTACTGGTAGCGGCGTTAGGATATTTAGTCAACCTAAGACCTAGGTACGTAGCAGCTGTCATAGGCTCGTGTACCTATACCGGTGAAGTCTACTTACTACGCGTATATGATCACTCCCAGCCGGACTCCATTATAATTATGAACGGGTGCCATTTGACATTCTTAAATTTCGCATTTTTCCAAATATTTTGTTTATTTTTGCATTTCCTAAAGTCTGTCTCCTCCATTCCATTCATTTCATAGACTAGACTCTACGTACAATGACTCTACAATGTCTACATGCATTCCCGAATTTGAGTTGAGTTACGCGCCACTTCTACCGTATTTCCATTTCCATTTCCATTTCCATTTCCGTTTTGTATCGCGATTTCATTTCATTTCATTTTCTTTCCCATTCTCATTTAGCCAACTATAGCCTAATAGGTTATTTTTTTTGATTTAGGATCTTCTGTTAAGCTTCTAGTAACGGTTAAAAAACAACTCACTCATTTAAGGAAACTGACAACGTCAAACGGCATCCCTCCAGGAGTCCAGCGCACCCACTGCCCAGTAATATCGATTAGCCTAAACTACCCCGGTGGCTTCCGCCTTTTTTTTTTTTTTTTTTTTTGATGATTGACGTCTGGCCCCGCTCTTAAATGTTTGAGTGCGGGAGTGTGCCATTGAACTTTGATTGATTGCTTTCTTATCAAGAATAACAAATTTTTACTTTTAGCATTCTGAGCTATACACCGAATGGTCTTAAGAGTTCTAATTTTCTGGGTTCTGCGCGGTGTGCACATATAGACTGTCTATCCCCCGCTATATACATTTAGAGACGCCTGGCCCGGGACGGTACAAATGCAATAGATTGTTGTGATTGGATATAAATGGCATGCTGACTGTAGACTACACATCATTATTTTCGAGAATGGTCACACGGCAGAACCAAGTTGTGACACTACATGACCCAAGGAACATTAAATTGTTCCAGTCGACAATATTGAAAACCTCGGCAGAATAAATACAAATGATTACATTGCATTACATCTGTAAAACTGGCTTCAGGTGTGCTCTAGATAGTTGAAATTGGTATAAAACCACTTTCAACTTGATGAATACAAATAAAAACACATCGTGAAAAAGCCTGCTGCTAACTATACACAGGTCTTTACTGAACCTTAGGGCAACTTGGAAATGAGCCTTTGGGCAATTTGTATGATGACCTTCAATTTACTGTATTTCTCTGAAGGCGCTAAGTAAGGATATTTCATTGTATCCCTCATATAAGCCGTATGAAGGACTACCGGTATACGCTTGTAGTGGGCTATTATTATTATTATTAATAGCTCCAACTAAGTAGCATCCGGGATTTTTGTGCACTGGTTTGCGATCACGATGAGATATTGTGCAAAAAACATTGGCTGCATCTACCTGAAAGAGAGTGAGAGAGAAAGAGGAGGCAAAAGGCCGCCATACTAAGCTTACCGTCCACATGCTTGCCAAAACAAACATGGAACTTGGACTGATCTCAGAATCAACTTTGCATCATTAGAGGTCTCTAGAAATGACTAGCAACTTAATTAGCGCAAACAGATTCAAAATGTAAATGAAATCTGGCCATGCGCACTCCATTTATATATGAAAAATACAGTATATAAAAACAATAACTGAGAAGAGTAATTCAATTATAACAAAACTAGTTTACCTTAGTATCTAGTTGATACTGCTTCGTAATGTTGAAAGAAGTTGTTCTGGGGATATCGCTTATTTGGTCGGGTATGTTAGGCTAGTATATTAACTGAATAATATTACCAGCACATTGTAAATGATAATAGAAAGCCTCTGAAGCTAAAATTATGAGAACGAACTTAAAGATGCAGAAAGTTTTGTTTTCTCAAATGGAAGGCTGCCATGAATTTCCAGCGTGTGTCCTTCATACACCGGGTAGGCCACTGACTTTTCGAAAGAAATATTGAAAAGAAAAAAAGACACCCAGGAACTAAGTCTTTACATCTTACTTATTTTGTCGTGCACAGTAGTCTAGCTTACAATTGTCTGTCCGACGGAAGGTCGTTTGGGCCTCCCCGTTTTATACAGGTTTAAAACTTGAGCCAAATTTTTAACATGCTAAATTTACTAGACGGACGGCTTACAAGGAGAATTCGCTCGATTCGTCGCTCGATTCGCTTGCATGCAATTGTATTTAAAAAATTTTAAAAATGGAAGAACACGTGACGCGGAATGGATTTTCTATTGGGCCGTTTACACCTTTGCGTTTCAATTTTACTGTTCCGGAAGTATTTCTCCGGAAATATCTTGCTCCATAGCTCTTACAGGATTAACAGGATAACAGGATTACAGAACAACGAGATATCGCAAAACACACACGGGACAGGGCACGGCTAGACTTGTACAAGCCTTACATTGAACCTAAGATGGTAAATAGTGAGGAAATTATCAAGTACAGTACAGAACAATAAAAAATCTCAAAGGCTTGACTATTGAATAAAAACTATTGACTTTTTCATTCTTTATGCTGAGGAGGCGGGACGTCTTTCCGGGGTCCGAACTCGAGGGCTTGGCATATTTAAAGAGAGTTGGCCATATTACACATACAGCTTTAACTTGGCACTATGAATTTACGTATTTATATGTCATTGTGTTCACGTTAGATATTCTAAATAATTCATTCTCTACGGTTTGGACAGATTGGTAGTCTAATCAATCTCATCTCATTGCGGAATAATAAAAAGAAATAACACGAAATTCTCGACACTTTAATACTCTTCATTCACCTCTATTATTGTACTCTATGGATAAATCAGACAGTGCCTGTACTTCAGGCGTTCTCAAGTCTGAAGTACCTGATCTCGAAGTTGAAACTAGATCTGTCAAGTCGGCGAAATCTGAGAAATCTGTTTCTAAGAAAGAAAATGCAATTGCACTCAAACCCTGGACTCAGGAATGGCTATGGGAGATTCGTGGGTCCCTCTCAGTGATTATGTCCACGATTTCTCTTGCAATTTTTACAGACATGTTTGTCTATTCCGTGGTGGTACCAGTCGTCCCCTACTCGTTCGTCAGTCGTATGGGAGTCTCGGAAGATGTTGTCCAAGGCAAGGTATCAGCCGCATTAGCTGTCTACTCTGCCGGCTTAATTGCTGGGTCCTTCATATTTGGTTACGTCTCAGACAAGTTGAAGCGTCGTCAAACGTTAATGATTATTGCACTCCTAGTAATTATTGGTAGCACGCTGATCTTGATGCTGGCTAAGGTTATGTGGCTTTATTTTGTTGGCAGACTGATTCAGGGTTTATCTGCATCCATGGTATGGACAGTCGGCTTGGCTATTATCGCTGATACAGGTGACGCTGACAACATGGCATACCTTATGAGTTATCCAGGAATTGGAATGTCCCTTGGCATGTTCTTGGGTCCTTTTATTGGCGGTATTGTTTACGAGAAGATTGGATACTACCCCGTGTTTTACATTTGTTTTGGAATTCTATCGGTTGATGTTGCCCTTCGTTTATTCATGCTGGAGAAATCTCAGCTCGCAACCTTTCGCAACGAACGGGCCGTCCAGCTCAGCAATGCAGATCCCGATACTTTGTCTCCAGCCCTAATCGAGTACATGACCCGTTACGTTCATCTGGTAGATGAATCTGTCTCAATCAAAGCTAAGGCCAAGGAGCTTCAAAAGGAGTTTGGTACATACATTACTATTGGAGGAAAGCGTTACAGGGTGCCCGTCATGATTGCTCTTCTCAAAGATACACGTGTGGCCAACGCCGTGTTACTTGGAATCGCCCTCGCCTGGGTAATGAGTGCGTTTGAATCTACCATGCCGTTACAGCTAGAAAGCTTGTTTGGGTTCAACTCCATGCAGGTCGGTCTTGTTTTTCTGGCTGTCGCCGTTCCATCCTTCTTTGAACCTCTCATTGGTATGCTCAGCGACAAGTACGGTTCTAGATACATTATTTCTGCCAGTTTTCTACTGTTGGTCCCTCCTCTTATTCTTCTGCGACTCCCAACTAAAGACACTACAGGCCATATTGTGTTGTTTGTCGCACTGATTGCTTTGATTGGAACTGGTCTCATGGCCGCCATGTCTCCTTCTATGGCCGAGATGACCAAAGCCGTTTGCGATTTAGAGAAAAAGCATCCGGGCATTTATGGTAAAAGTAAGGGATTTGGACAAGCTTACGGATTATTTAATGTTGGATATTCTATTGGTTCTCTCATTGCTCCATTTCACGCTGGCAAGACCCGCGAGCATGCGGGATGGAATACTATGACTCTCAGTATAGCCATTATTTGCATCTTGATTTCGATCATTTCGTTCTTTTTCGCAGAAGAAAACTTGATAACAAAGTATCGCAACCGAAGCAAGGGAGAAAACTCGAAGAGCCAAGTTTGAATACTTCCAACATCACTGTCAAAAATGGATAAACTCGATTGTCGAATGGCACATCTTCCACAGAAATAATAATTAATTACACATAGATAGATATCACTTAATAAAAAGTGTGCATCTTAGACTTCTTTGCCTTGTTCTATTTCAATAAACTTACAGCAATCATGCCTGGAAGGTTTAGAAAAGTCTCCTCACTTGATGAAAGCCTCGGCATCTGAATCTGTATACTATAGCACGGTAAGACTTGGGTAAGTCATGCGTGACATGCGAGTTATATAACAATTAGTATGTCTAGGCTAATTTAGATTTTTAATGAGAAAATTCGTTACCCCAGTTTTCATTAGACTTTATTCGTGCCATATGGCTTTACTTGATACAGTACAAAACAATATTTCTAACTTTTTTCGCTAGTAGTCGTATTTTCATTAGACTATAGTCTACTTTATACCAATTATAATCAAACTTTAAAGATTATAAAAAGAGCTGGATTCTTCTCAATTTTTTCACTCTTTCTTCTAAAGACAGTCAATTCAAAAGAAGTCAATATAAAAGGATTGCAAAGAATTGCAAAGAAATACTCACTCCTCCAAAATGCTCACGCAAAGCGACATATTCGACCCTATAAATGCAACTGCGTTCAATCCATTTGTGACTGGCATACTTGCTTTGATCATGAGAAGGATCAGGCAAGACCCCACAGTTATAAACCGGATATTTGAGCCAGATTCACCCATTGGAAATGCTATTCGCAGAGTGGCTTTCAACACCAAAACATACAAGGTCCTCTGGTCGCTATGTGGGGTAGCATTCTTTTCGAAATACGTTAACCGATACTTGAACCAAAGAGCTCTGAACTTTGGGTACTACGGGCCAAGCACCAAGTTTGTATGGGACCAGGAAATTGCAGTGGTGACCGGCGGCTCTGGAGGGCTCGGAAAACTCACCGTCAAGGGTTTATCGGCCGCTAAACTTAAGAAAGTAGTCATTCTCGATATCGTCAGTCCCACCTTTGACTTGCCAGACAACGTTGTGTTTTACAAAACGGACATTACGAGCGGCGAAGAAATAACTCGCATTGGTGATCTTATTCGAAAAGAAGTTGGACACCCCACAATAATTATCAACAATGCAGGAACTGGCATTGGAAAGACTATCCTGGAGTCCACAGAACGGTCGCTCAAGCTCACATTCAACGTCAATGCCGTGGCTCTGTTTCTCGTCACAAAAGAGTTTCTGCCCAAGATGATTGAAAATAATCACGGGCATGTACTCACGGTAGCCTCTCTTGCGTCGTTTTTCACGCCCGCGCAAATGGTAGATTACAGCGCATCGAAAGCCGCTGCCTTGAGCTTTTCCGAAGGTCTGTCTCAGGAGCTGAAGCACAGATACAATGCACGGGGTATCAGAAACTCAGTCGTACATCCTAATTGGATCAAGACACCGTTGACAACTGTTTTTAACAACATGGACCATTTTTTTGGTCGTCAATTGTACCCTGAGCAGGTCGCAAACAAGGTGGTTGCGCAAATTCTTTCACAGAATAGCGGTCAAGTACTCATCCCCTCGTCACTGAGTAGTGCTGCCAGTATTAGAGCCATTCCCAATTGGTTGCAGGAGGCTGTCAGAGATGGTTCGCAAGACATGGTTGTTGTCAATAAAGACTTTTAGGTGTGACCACCGCGACCGCGCGATCTGCCACATTCATAAATAAGCAGAAATTGAAATATATTTACTTTAATGAAACAAAAACTGAAGTCTTACAGAGCCCTACAAGCTGACTGGATTTGTGGCCATCTCGCATCTCGCTTGAATTACATATTTGATGATTTTACGTTAGAGTCTACTGAAAAATCGAAGAGCTAAAAAAAAAAGAGAATAATTTAAAGCAAAAGCAAAAGCATCATGAATTTGTACGTATAAACACCACCCAACCCCAATGAACAGAAAAAAAAGATTATAAACGAAAGCCCTGCTTAACATGAATTAGCAATAGCCGACTTGACCAAAACACCTTTATCAGAATATAATGTCGACATCTTGACATGATGCTTACGGCCAGAATCTTCCTCAAAAATAAGACACCCAAACTTGGCTGCATATGGCGGAGTATACAAATGCAAAGAAACCGCCACACTGTCTGAGCTAGGATTAGACATGCGATGAAGTCCAATCTTGTCAGACATGTATGACACATTTCCTGTATGTAGCGTTGACTCCTTTTTTATTGTCATTGCATGCGGTTCATGATGCTGATGTTGTCGTTCTTGCTGATGCTGCTGCTGCTGCTGCTGTGGTTTTTGGCTATCTTCGGGCCACTCATAAAGAGTCTCAACCAATGATCCCTGCAACACCTTAAGTATACAATGAGCATTCGCATGGTCATGAATCATGGACCCTTTGCCCGGGTTCCACACCAGTACCAGGAGGTTAGCCTTTTTGTTACATTCGTCGACTCCGTTACGAGTGTAGCTGCGCGAGGGGTCAGCGAGCGCGAACTGCTGCCATTGTTCAGCACACACTGACGAGTCGTAGTCACCAATGACCGACATGAGGGACTCAACATTAACGTCGTCGCTGTCTAGCCCAGAGGAGGGACCGAGGAGAGAACGAATGGTTTGGACTAGCTCGTTGAAGGAACCGACCTCGGCAGTGTATGCGGTTGGAGGAGCTGCAGAGCCGGAGCCGGAGCCAGAACCAGAACCAGTGGAACTGGATACAGGGCGGGCTACTGGTTCCAGCTGGGTTGCATGGCATTTGATCATGGACTCAGAGAAGCCATGATGAGAAGGCAAGATAGTAGCAGCTGAAGGGGCCATTGTTTAGGTTTTTTTGTTTGATTTTTTGGTAATGAAATAAAGCTACTGTATAGTTAAAGTGTACTATTGACTGATGTTAGTTACTATATGGAACTTTCGGAAGATAGTGGTAGTAGGCTTTTGCATTTTCAACAACAGAGTGTCTCTGCATAAACGATTGCAACAAGTCTTATGAAGTCGTATTTCACTCGACCCGAAATGACTCAACAATACGCGGCCAGTTAATCCCGATCAAGCGAGAAAGAGAGAGCTCAAGATGGGGACCGGTCATAAAAAAGACATGCGCAAAAGACTTGTGAAAAGGCCCGTTGAGAATTTTTCATGTTAAAACAAAAGATGATCCGATAGTGGGGTTCATCACCATTAGATTCAACGGTTTATAATCTTCCCCCTCGATCTTTTTACGGCGTGTTTGTGTGTGCTAATTGCAATAGGGTCTACTTACGCTTTTTGGCTTTGGCTTTGGCTTTGGCTTTTGGCTTTGAATCTTCGTCGGTGGCTGTTAAAAAAACAAATGAAGATCTGTGATTGGTTGGAAGAGGAACTCAGGTGGAATTGCGCAATTTGAACAACTTTCTCGTGATGTGGCAAAAAGAGAAAATAAAAAGTTTCCACTCGCCTCTTTTATAATTAATTATAATATATATCACAAAGCACGTGATTCACAAGCCACAATTAACACGTGGGGTTGAATTTACGCCACAAATGGTTTATCTTATCAACATAATTAAGCCTTCCTCTACTTTCAAATTGTCAATTGCCAAGTTACTGCCTCAAAAAAAAAATAATCCCTTCAATCTCATAAATGTAATAATGTCTGTACACATGGAATTGTTCTAGATTAGATGTACTATAGTTGGTGAATTATAAATTATATGCTCCTCAGCAGCTTTTGTTTCATTACAGGGCATAGCAATCTGGGTGCCCGGTATTAGCTTACTGTACTTCACTTCGTGCTAGCACTGACACTGACACCGGCCCTGATACTGGCACTGGAACTAGAACTAGCTTTGAGAATACTCCTCACAGTGGCCATAAACTCATCCTCATCATGCCCCACAGCCAACTTAGGAACGCCCCAGCCAATGACTTTTAAAATCTCCTCAGGCGAGCCGTACAGTTTATGTTCAAGTTTGGCCAAGATACCCAAAGCAGCGCGCAACAAAAAGGAGTCCCCCTTGAGAATAGCAAGGTCCCAAACTCGTGTCGTAGCCTTCACAGACAAGTGCTCCGCGAAAAAAGAAGTCAGCATGGGTTCCAAGTAGGCAGAAGGAGGTAGGTGGATGGCACGGAAATGCTTGTATAATGTAGGAAGCTTTGCGTTCAAAACTTTTAAAAATGAGGTATAGTAGGCTGTTACTGTGCTGCTGTCATCGCTTAGAAAAATGGACTCGCACAGTGAGTTGTCGAGCATGTTGGATAATGCCACAAAACTGTCGAACGCGTTCCCCATGTGAAATAAAAATATACCGGCCATGTAGCTTAGCCCGGATCGATACCCAATTTCTGGCCTGTAATACGCAAACGCCAGCAGAATGTCAACCAGCTGACTGTGCATAGGGCCATGAACACCATATAGATTCAGTTCGGGGAGCGGATCTTTTTTGCAGTCTGATATTAGCATATCCAGCATTCTTTTTTGTTTGGCATCATTGCCACTGGTAGTAGCACTAGTAGTACTGTCCTTTGTTTGGAATCGGAGCTTAGACAAACTTTCACGACCACGCTTCAACGCTCTGTCGTAAATCTCCTGCGTAATTCCCAGCCCATTTCCAATTTGCGCCTGCCACACTGTTCGTCGCAGCTTTGCAGGAACACCTCTCCACCACAATTCTTGGGTTGCAGGATCACTGCTAGCCTTCTTCAAACATGGCATGACAGTTGCCACCCAGAGATCTTCATCCTTTTGTAACTGCGTCTGCCGTCTCGCCTGTTCCTTTTTGGTCTTGGCCGCCCGTTCCTTTTGGGCAAGAGCAGCTTGTGCCATCATTTGCTGGTACTCGTACAAGTGACGTCGTTCTTCTTCAAATGATTTTGGTGGCAGCCATGACGGGCGGGTCCGCGACAGCAGCGCCTTCTTTTCTTTGCTCATGGGTACAGGGTCCATAAAGTCGGAGTTGCGACGTTTAGGAGGCAGTTTCATGGAAGGTTTGCCCGCCTGGACAAGCAGGAACTGCTCGGCGGCCTTGATGCTCGGCAGGCTTTGGAACGCGCGCGTCAAGTTCTGTGCATCCTCAGACAAGTGCTCAAGCCCTGCTGACGAGAAATAAATGGTGGGCTCGGACTCTTTGATGCTAGACAATCCCTCGAGCAGCGATCGACGCGAGTCTCTAATTGAATGGTGCCGCTTGTTTGAGCCGACTGGAGCGCTTCTTGGCCTAGCCGGCGCCCGGGGCTTCTGTTGGGTTTTGGCAAAAAGAGCAGGGGAAAGTGGCACGTTCCAGCCCATGGCCTCATCTGGAATTTCGTCACCATCATCATCTGAGTCGCATTGCAGTTCAAGCTGCTCAACCGTAAGTTTTGCTCCAGCGCTATGACGGCGCATTCGAAGCCTTTGTTGAGGAGTTAATCCATATAGCATAGGTGGTAAGTTGGAAGCTTGATTATCGTTTAACAGCTGCTGCGAGGTTACTGTTTTGGTACTAGAGCTTCTGCGGATAAATTGGTGCGGCAGCTGTTGGAGAGCAGGTGTGCGAGCCGCACCGTAAGCATCATGGAAAGATAGCCTAGGGGCAGAAAGGGTTCTTCTAAATATAGGACGATCACCATCACGAGTGGCAGACGGCAGAGGTGAGAACGAATCAATTTCGCCTTCGCCTTGTCGGTTCACTCTGGGGAACTCGGAATTCAGTTTGAGAGAATTAGCCCTTGAAAATGATTTGACCCGTAGGCCTCTTGAAGCCTCTGACGCCTGAATCGATAAAGTAGGGGATGATAAGGTATGTGGTAGTACGCTCCCCGTCGATTTGTTGAAAGCCACTAAAGAGCTCAAAGAGCCCTGTCTAGGATTAATGGACCGAAGGGAGGTGGTAGAAGAACTGAAATTACTACTGTTGGCCCTTCTGTGACTTGCGTTAGCTCGATAAGACGTGAGCTGAGACCTTGAACCAAATCCATTGTTGGCTTCATTGTGGACGGGCATAAACAGCGGACATACATTCTGTCCGTTGCTTTGTCGGGACCTGGCAGAAGCCTGTATAGGGTTCAGCAGCAACAATGAAGAATTGTGTTTGAGACTGCTGATAGCGTAGCCATTAAGTTTATTTGAGGTAGCGGTGAATTCCTCATTATCCGGGAGAGAGTCATTGTGGGGACAGTCAGTACTAAGGACAGCGGTTGAAGACTCATCACTGGATTCAACACCGTGCGTGCTCACTGAACTGTTGATGTTTGAAGACAACGTAGACTCTCTCCTAAATGCGTAATCGGTGACTTTAACTCCATCAATATCAAATGCAAGGCTAGAGCTGCTCAAGTCGTATTCGTCTTCTGTTGCGCTGCTGTTTGCTGAGTTGGTGCTGCTTCGACTGCTAAGGCTGCTATCTGAGTCTTCAGGAAGATTTGTTACAACCACCCTTGACAATATGGTGGGTTGTTTCTTTGAATCATCGTCCAGGAGGATCTCTTCGAAATCACCTCCCGTGATAGCAATATTGCTAGCCAATGCAATGCTGTTTGGGTGGATATGTTCTATAGTCATTGTGGGCAATGTGTGGTGTTGTAGATAGAGAAAGAGTGTTTCAGAAGGGGTGATGAGTACAATTGAATTGACAGCTGCCTAAGCGTCTCCGATTTCAGGCTAAGTAGAAGCAGGTGCAATAATAGCGAGGGTGGTGGTGAGATGGGGTGGCAGGCTGGGGCTGGCTTGGAACTTGAGACAATATGTGTTTTGAATTGAGCAATAGAAAATAAACGGCTGGTATGAGAATGATGCAGCTGGGAGGACTCAAAGTAAACAAAGAGAGAAGCGCACGTACTTGAGTAAAAACGAATGAAGATAGCGAACGAGGAGGGCCTAAGACTTTGAGAGAGTGAGGGATCTAGGGGAGCAGAGATGAGTGAGAGGGATGTAACGAAGCAAAGTAAAAAGATGTAAATTCAAGAAATAAATTTAGGGAATAAATTTAAATAAAAAAAAACTGAAAAAAAAAACTGAAAAAATTAGCCAAAAATTTGACCGATACAGTACGATTTTCACGCCTTTGCGTAAGTGTTTTTGCTTTTTTTGGACGCAACTTGGTCGTGGATCTTGCAGACTTTATCTCGTTTTGCGTTGATGGTTCAAAGTGCTTATGAGTGAATGGCCCTTAAACAGTTCTCGGGTTCTTTTTCATTGGCCTTTTACGTTCTTTTTCAATGGTCTTTCAGTCCTTTTCAGCCCTTTAAAGTCTTTTCAAGTCCCTTCTGAGCGCTCTCCAGCACTTGTGGGGATCTTCATGAGTTCTTCTTCAGTGCTTAACTGCCTATTACGTCCTGTAAAGTAACCAAACTTCTTCAGATACTTATCTACGCTTGTTGCGATTTTTTTTATCAAATCCTTTCTTATTAAAATATTGCTTTCATGCCCATGTTCTACTGGCTAGTTATACTTTGCAAACAAGAGAGTATTATAACGTTGAGGCCATATATTTTACATATATTTCAAGGCCTGTGCAGATATATATTTGATATCTCCACTAAGCCATATGCCATCTAGGTTATACCGTACTGTTGCTCATGATGATATATACATGAGCCGTTCAAATTAATCTTGTTTGCTGCTCCGGTACTTGGGGAATTACAAAGCTTCAAAGCAGCCGTCACTAATTAGGCTAATTGGGTCAATCAGACTGATAAGTTTCTCTGATGCTTGCTTGCTCCCTCGTTATAGGCCAGTTTGCTATATTAGGTGCTGAAGAGATTTGCGCGGACCCTCGGAACCAGAAGTATTTGACCAAATAGCTAGACGACGTCGTACGTCTGCTAATTTAAAGTTAACTGTTTTCTAGACTATAAACAGTTCGTTCAGTGACTTCTTCGCTCTACAGATTCCTGCTTTTTAAAGGTTCCTTTAGAGTAGAACTCAAAATCACGCCAATAGTCTACATTAATTGGACTAAAAGAGAATTCTTCGCTTGTCGTATGCCGCAGTCAGTCGCGAGCATCTTTAAATTTAATGGAAGAATTGCTAGCTCCGGAGTCCGGACCGTGTTCTCTCGATATATATCATGATATATATATATATATCAGACTTGGTACCCCAAGTTGGTCCCCAACAATTGATAAGGCTTCTATTACTGTTGTCACTTTTAGTTCAATAAGTACGAAGCTTACACTGCGTATATTTACAAAATTCGGGTTAGATTAACACACTATTTACAGTTTGGGAGCACATGCTGCACCCTTGGCCTCAGCACACTCCCTCTTACAGTCTCTTACTTTGAGCCTTTGCTGCTCTTTTGGTCTTCTTCATGAGCATGAGTGATGCGATGAATAAGGTTTCGCAAGAAACCGCCAACAACGTTTCCTTTTTCGGCGGCGTTATCAGTTACGCCGCTCTCACCACTCGAGGCGTTACCGTCATCTTTGACTTCTGGCTCATGCTTAGAATTTGAAGTTTCCCCCTTATCTGTGCTGTCCGTAGAAGATGGCTTCCAAGAAGGGCTGACTCGCCGCGCTGTCGTGTCGTTGAACGAATCAGCAAGCGCTTCTAGAAGGGCAGTTTGAGTCGCTGTAGTGGGTTTCATTACCTGAACCTTGACGTTAATCTTGTAGTCTCCATGCTTTCCTTTGCGGTCAGGCAATGGCAAACCCTCGTCTGGAACCGTAATGACCATGCCAGACTGCGTGGCCTGCGGGATGTTCAGTCTAATTTTTCCCTTTAAAAGCGTAGGGACCTCGATTTTACCTCCCAGAGCAGCAGTAGTCATGGGAATGTGTACCGTGTGAAGCAAATCAGACCGTTCACGCTGGAAAACATTGTGAGCCCTGACCTTTACACGAATGTAGAGGTCTCCCTTTAATTTATGCACATTAGCATCAGAAGCAATGTCAGGGCTGTCGCCCTCGTTGGACAAACGTAGACGAATGCCATCTGGGACGCCAGCAGGGATATCAATTACCGACTTCTTTGTGTTGTTTACCACTCCACGAGAGTGACAGGTTCCGCACTGTGAGGAACGAGGAATAATGACTCCAGTACCAGCACACGTGCTACATGTGGCAGCCATTTGGAATCCGCCCTGAACAATATGAACCATAGTACCAGTACCATTACAAGAGGGACAAGTCTTTTTGCTTTTACCAGCCTTGAGACCGGATCCATGACAAGTCCCACAGTCGTCCAACGTGCTGTACTCCACCTCTTTGGCCACCCCGCGTGCAACCTCTTCCAAGGTTACAGTGGCTGAAATTTCAACATCATCGCCCTTGTAAACAGGCATGCCTCCTGATCTGCCTCGTCCACGACTGTTGCCACCACCAAACAAGTCTTCAAAATTGAACCCTTGAGCACCGCCGCCGCCAGCTCCACCGCCAAATCCGAATCCTCCAAAGTTACTAAACGGATTAAACGGGCCGTCTGAGCCCCCAGAGCGGCCGCCAAACCCGCTGGATCCTCCACTCTCGTCGAACGCGGAGGCCCCATACTGGTCGTACTGTTGCTTCTTGGAGTCGTCAGACAAGAGTTCATACGCAGCCTGAATATCTTGGAACTTTTCGTCGGCACCCTTTTCCTTGTTGATGTCGGGGTGATACTGCTTTGCCAATTTATAGTAAGCCTTCTTGATTTCTGAAGCAGACGCAGTACGATCTACTCCAATGGCCTTGTACGGATCTTTCATTGCTTCACGCAATTCAGTGCTATGGAATTGTCTTTTGATGCTGCGGAGATGTGAATCACGGACTGTTCGGCGAAAGATCGGGGCTTCCATATTAGCGTACGAGAAGAACGATCGTTGGCTTTTTCGAGGGGGGGCATGGGCCAACAAGCCGGCAACAGTCTTTATCAAACCAGCGGCCGATGCCGAGGCTCTCGATGACGCTTGACAGGAAATAATAACCATGCTGAATTTGTCGAAATATGTCTAGAAGATGGGGTTGTTGGGAGGGCAAGCAAGAACCGAATATGTTTCAGTACTTTCAGATCTCTCAGTTCTGAGTGATCTCAGATCGTAAATGAATGATGTACGGTGGTTACGAGTGTTTAACTTGGTCGCTTACAGTCGATTCGTTTTCGCAGAGTTGTGATTGGAATAAAGATGAAAACGCTCGGATGCGGGAGTGAACTTGAGGATTTCAACAAAATGGCGCAAGAGACGGTCAAGCTTAATTAGTAGTTCACTATAGATGTGTATGAAGTAAAAAAAAGAACAAGAAACTGAGTCTCGAGATCCTCCTGTTGCTCTATATAAACACCTAAAGAACCAAAGAAGCTTTGAAGGTGAAAATTCTAGAAGAAAGCCTGGCTAATATAAACGTCAATTACCCTGTTACACGTGACCTTTATTATGTGTAACTTATTACATAACCATGGCGATTACTACGTACGTCTACGACTCTACGTTGTCTGATGTTGGACTGGCCATGGCAGAGAATCTGCCAGAGATAGTATTAAGATGATGTGGGTTAAGTCAATTCAATAAAGCAGGGTTTATTTAGACATCCACTACAGCATGCTGAGAACGAAGAGATATCGATATCAGGGACTCCCGGTAGTTGAGCGTAACGCCAAAAAGACGTTGAATCACCAACTGTAATGCCATAATCGGTATTACCCATCCCTTCTCCACAGATTAGTCCACCTCCAGAATATCTATTTTACTGCTCGGGATCCTGAGATTGTATTTTGAAAAATTGAACCCATTCAAGAGACTGGAAGAGGGCATTAATTTTTTCTACAACAATACTGTAAACACTGAAGTGACTGAACTGTACCAAGCAAAGACAAAAAACAAGCCTTTTAAAGCTTAACTGGACTAACGTTCTATGCACACGCGCTCTACTTTCCCAAATGGGTGTTCGTGTTGTCAAGAATTAGAAAATGCGACGCTCAATTGTGCAAACAGGCTAGCGGAGAGAGCCATCTACTGCTGTATTTTGGCAGTTCAGTGGTTTAGTGGTTTGGTAGTTTCACCGTTAACAGCCTTGATAGTGCCATTTAGAGCGATCGAAGCGCTCTTAGCCCGTGAATCTATGGCAATATTTACTTACTAAGTATATGATGGCTTTAGTTTTGGTTTTGGTACAGCTACTCTACATGAAGTGACGGATTTCCTTACATGTAGGAAACCTCCCCTTTCCAGTCCACAGAGTCCGCAAACTGGAGTTCTCCTGGGCTTGAAAGGCCCGTTTCGCCCGTTTTTCCGTTTTGCCGTTTTACCATTCACCAAACGTCACTGCGCTCCCCTGGGTAGGTGCACTAGGCCCCTATTCCTTCTTAATCGTCACTGTTTTTTTTGGCCCACTTGATGCTAATGAGTTTAAGGAGCTCCTTCGTAAGGTTTTGGTAGAAAAGTCTGTTTCCATGTCTGTTGGCTAGAAAATACACGCTGTAACAAGAAGGTCCAACGGCCTAAGAGCTCTCGTCAAGTCAAGTTAAAAAAAACCCTTGCAACTTGCAAGAACAGGAATCTCATGATATAAATACAGGCCTGTGGCATTGTTTTTTTTTCTCTTAGATTATATTCAATAAACACATCCTTCAGTTGCAATATTTACTGATTCTGTGATCTTTGTGAATTTGTGAATTTGCGAATTTGTGAATTTTGTGTGATAAATCGTTCTGATCTTTGTGATTTCGTGATTTTGTGACTTTGTGACTTTGTGATTTTGAGTTTATTATTACATACGTTTGCACTATGGTTCAAGTCCCTACCGCTACTAGCGTTACTAACGACTCCCCATCCTCCCCATCCTCCCCATCCTCACCATCCTCACCAACCTCCCCACACCCTCCCTCTGCAACCACACCTCGCTCAAATTCCCTTAACTACAGGACTGCTTTTGGCCCCTATTTGTATTCTTCAATTGCTGTTTGTAAACGGTCGCATATTCTGGAGACCACAACGCCGCCCGCTCCAACTCAACTTCTCCCACCTTCAACCTCTCACTTTCTTCCCCCTCCGCACTCCCCTTTGCCACTAGACGCCTGCCACAGCTCCAACTACACTTACGCCCCTCTTACTCAAATCTGGCATAGTGAATCATATCGTCGCCATTCTTCTGGGACCATCGCTTCTTCGGGAATTCCTTCAAAATTTGCGCCTAGCACTTTGTTTCCCACCCACAGTTCGTACACTACCACCTCTTTGACCACTCACAAAGTTTCTCACGCTCCTCCCTCCCCCTCCTCAACCTCATTTACTCAAGAACTGACTACGACAACCGCTTTTACGTCTTCTCTTGCTACTGCTGTAAATAATCTTCCCCAGAGCAGCGTTCAGCTATCACTTCAAGACGCCAACGCCGACTCTCGCTCGTCATCTTCCTCAACACTTGTGATTACGCCTGCTGCTGCCGTGCGCTCAAGTGATCTAACTACACCTTCTTCCGACTCGTGTGCCATGGCATCTTCATTGACTCCCCAACAACAATCAACAGCATCGCCTTCTGCTACTTCTTCTTCTTCTTCGTGGGACGCCATTCTAAGTTCGCCTTCCCCCATTTCGTCCCAACACGCAGTTTCCAGTCAGTCGCCCTTCTCCCCAAGTAACCAACCAGAATCCCATCAACCATCACTACATGCCCAGGGTTTGATGCAGACTAGTCTTTTCTTTCCAACCTCGAGAGGGAGCCGACACTCGTCATTTGCTAATACCGATGCTCAGAGGCCGGCCTTTCAAAACACGACCAACGGAGGGTCCAGTTCATTTTCGTCCGTATCGTCAGCCAACTCTTCCGTCTCATCCAACTCGTCCTTCTCTTCAGCAGCACGAAGTAGTTCGTTCTCTGCCGGAACGGTGACTCTGCCAACGGGTCGAGCTGACGACTATTCCTTAGGGGCGAGCCTATTTAACCAATCAACTGCGACGGTTACTACTCCCAAGGCTTCGACTGCAAGCTCTGCCAGGCCCTCGTACCTATCGTCTCCTACTCCTCATTCGGCTATTCCTGCGACCTTCCGAAGAGCGTCTTCCATTGAATTGGAACATGGCCACCACCTTCACTCCTTTCCGATGAACTACCCGTTTAGTGGCTCTGTCACCCCTCAACGGTTTTCACCTTTGGTTGGGAACTCCACATCTTCCGTTACTGTGGGTGGCCCTACTTCTAGTCCTTCGTCTAACAATTCGTCTGCTACTCACACCCCATCTCATGATTTTGCTGCGACCTCTTCCTCAAGCGTCCTCGACCGCTTTGCCAATCTTGCCCAGGTAACTAGAGAAGCAGAACTGATATCCAATGGTATGAAGCAACTGGAGCTAAATGTCGATGCTACTCCTATTTCCGAACATCCTCACAGTAACCATCAAAGCCGACACGGCTCCATATCCTCAAACTTTTTTCCGAGTCCTTCTGTTTCTTCGGATGTCTACAGTCCTTTTGTTTCGCCCTCAATCTCTCACACTTACAGTAGATCTAACTCCGTAACAGCCAGTTCCATGTGGCAACATCAAACTCCTGTCTCTTCAGGAAGTGTGTCAACTGTAGTTTCTCCGTCAGGTTTAGCAACCGTTCAGATAGACCATGGAGCTGCGGATCATTTTACGCCCTCTTTCTCGGCTGGTGTTAATTCAACTACGCATAGCCCACTTTTTGATCCCTCTAACGTGGGCCCGGCTATCACCCGAACACCAATGTATCCTCATTACCCGTCAGTGTTTTCGTCGCCCGCTAACTCCAACTCCGGCATGTCTGATAACTGGCCCACCAATAACCACAGCGATGAATTTGCCTACAAGAGTCCATCTATAGCTCCTCAGCCTTTAGAAAGCAGAACACAATCATCTGCGCAGAATAGAACACCGCCCGCGAGACCTCTATCACGACTTGCCAATGCTGGCGCGAATGGTATAAACTCAGATAAAAATTTAAGACAACAGCTTGCTCATCAGCAACAAGCTCAAGTGCAAGCAAACCATGCCCATCAAAACCAAAATTCCCACTCTCGTCAACATTCTCAGTCTCACACTCCTAAAAGCCCTCCCTCATTTCGTTTCAACGGCTCTCAGTCATTCCACCCTCAAAACTCTGAAAACAGTATCTCCAGCCGCTCTGGCCAGGAGTTCAATCATTCGCGTGGCGGAAATAATAACCACCGCAAGAATGCTCCAGACTATGGCATGGGACTGCGTTCGCCTCTCCTTGAAGAGTTTCGTGGTAATAAGCAAAAGAAATATGACATATCTGATATCTATGGACATGTCGTTGAATTCAGCGGGGACCAATACGGCTCACGATTTATTCAGCAGAGACTTGAACTTGCAACGACTGAAGAAAAACAAATTATTTTTGAAGAAATTAGCACGAATTCATTCCAGCTCATGACAGATGTGTTTGGAAATTATGTGATTCAGAAGTTCTTTGAGCTTGGCGATCAGTTGCAAAAGACTATTATGGCAAAGCAAATGGAAGGCAATATCCTGAATTTGTCTCTTCAAATGTATGGCTGCCGTGTTGTGCAAAAGGCTATTGAGCACATTCTTACCGATCAGCAAGCAGTTCTAATCAAAGAACTTGATGGTCATGTACTTAAGTGCGTTAGGGATCAGAATGGTAACCATGTCATTCAAAAGGCTATTGAGAGAATTCCTGCTGAGCATATTGACTTTATTATCAAAGCGTTCCATTCTCAAGTTTATAACTTGGCTACGCATCCTTATGGTTGCCGTGTTATTCAGCGGATGCTCGAGTATTGCGATGAAAACGCACGAAACTCCATCCTGAGCGAGATTCACGAAGTTACTTTTGAATTGATTGAGGATCAATATGGTAACTATGTTATTCAGCACGTTATTGAACGTGGACAGCCTAAAGATCGTGAACAAGTCATGACTATTGTGCGTACCTCTATTCTCCCGCTCTCTCGCCACAAGTATGCGTCCAACGTTGTTGAAAAATGCATCATGTACGGGACGCCTGAAGAGCGTGTGCAGCTCGTTGATGAGATTCTGACTCCCTCAGAAAGTGATGGCCAGACCCCTTTCTCCGTTATGATGAAGGACCAGTTTGCTAACTATGTCATTCAGAAACTGTTGGATGTCACCAAAGACGAGCAGCACGACCGCCTTGTTGAGCTCATCAAACCTCAAATTCATCAGCTCAAGAAGTATACTTATGGGAAGCATGTGGCGTCGATTGAAAAGTATGTCAACAACTACACACCTGATCAGAAAAGAGGAGGCAAGTCTTGATTTCTTTTTTTTATTATTAAAAATGAAAATCAAGAGGTTTGACTACTGTACGATTATGCTTGATGCATTATGTTTTTGTTATTCTTTCTCTCTCGATTTTTTTCTTTTTTTTTTTTTGCTTGCTTCACTTGTAAATAAATCTTTCCATCTCGTTCATATCTTTCTCTCCTAGTTCCTTTCATGAATCTTTTTTTATCTACTTCATTTTTTCTTCATTTGCCCAAACTTGTTCTCTCTTAACTATCCCCCCAAAAAAAAATATTGTCTGTATATAATTTCACATTGACGAGAGATAGCTTATATAGTTACTGTTCATTATGTCAGTATAAAATGATCTGTATATTTTTTTTCCAACTCTTACAGTATGTACATTGCAATTTATTTTATAGTCAAGTACAGTATTCTATTTATTCTCTTGAGGGCTCTCTCCTACTTGAATCACTTCCACGAAAGGCCACATTTCCCAGCCGTTTTCAAAAAGCTCAAACAGTTGTTCATCTCTATAGCACCCTCATTCAGCTACTTATTTCTCATAATCTGTATGTGTGACCACCGATTCATTTCCTCCTGCTCACTCAACAACACGTCTTGCAACAACGCCCTCAAAGGCTCTATTTTTCCTTCAAGTTTTTTTTGTTTTTCTCCAATGAGCACGATTTCGGATCCTGTCGACCCACAGTCACTCCCCCCCCCCCCCCCCCCCCCCCCCCCCCCATTCACGATATATCGAAATCCTACATAATCATTGACTTCAACAAAATCGGGTCCAAAATTGGGTCCTGATCTATTGGCAATTCGGCTGCGCTGTCCAACTACTCCCAATACCAGGTAGGGCCCGCTGTTGAATGATAATGTTCCGCTGGCTTGAGACTATTCGCCCATGCAAAGCGGTGGTCCATGTTGGGACCCAGAGGGTTGCCTCTGCTGCGAAGAAAGGCCTTCTTTTTTTTATGCATTTTTACCTAATTGACATACTTCGCATTTCTTATACAGTACCTTAGTAGTATAGATATATTGTTAAATTGTTCTAATTAAACTCCTGTACTAGTCTTCTTCTCTGTCGGTTGACTTTATATCCTTACAGCCTGGTGGCTGCTGTATCAGTTAGGATGGAGGAAGGGTGGATCAAGTTCTGCTGTGGATGGCGGAAAAACTGAGCTCCAACAATATGAAGGTGATGAGTGTGAAACGTGTAGACAAAATCGATGAGAAGTATAGATATCAGTAGTGAAATTTTTGTAACGATCTCTCCAAAGTGAGGTCTGAAGTATTACTACGTCAGCCGGTCAACGCGAACTCTTGACCTGTTCGGAAAAAAAGCCAGGCACAAAAAAAATATCAAATACTATGTGTACAGTAAATTTAATAAGAAGTCTGAAGTTCTATAAATTCAATAGACTAATACGAGGATTTAAAAATAAATCGTCACCGGCGGAACTAGCTATGCATAAAATACGTTCCTTAAATTATGTCACCATGCATGCATAGACTTGTTCATGGCAGTCTGGCTGCCCTGGCAGGTACCGGTATTGCAAATTAGGATTGTTACAATAACTCAGGAAAAAGCTATGGCTTGTAACGCAAGTCTTTTGGTCAATGGGTATCCTGAGCTATCCTCTGTTCGGTTTAACTGTTCACTTTTTTCATAATAGACTACTGTAGTCATTGAATGCCCATTTGATGTTGCTGTTAGCTAGCCCACCGCTTTTTAATATTTGCAAGTGCCACACGTCAATCCATTTACGATGTCCATAGTTTATACTGTACTTAGACTAAGTACTGACGCGGATTGTTAAATATTTGGTCACATTACTACGGAGTCAGACTATTAGACTGAGTATTCGGTGTACAAGAAATTAAAATAACCAGAGTCTAGTCTACAACGACTCTACATCCATTAGGGTCTAGCTAGAGCCTAGTGGACGTCTGCACTTCTATCAGATGTTTGACCGGTGCTAATATGCATCGGTTTACCTTGAAACCAAGAGTACAGCTGAGACTTTGTTAAACTTTTTTTTTGCTTCCTTTCGCGTATGCAGGTGGTGGGTTTAGACTTCACAAAAAACTGGGCTTTCCATTCCTCCAATTGTAAGGATGAAAATGTGACCCAATTGCTAGACCTTCGATATCACCATACAACGTACGGTCTATGTAGTTAATTGCCCATCATTCAACCTGAGCAAACATGTGTTTTCCTTATTATTGCGGGTAGTCAATTTAATATAGTCTACACTCTACACAGCGTACCGGATACTAGTCTAGGTCTATATTACAGTAGTTTGGATACGCTGACTTGACACGCTGTTTATATGCGAGGCATGTACAGTAACTGCATCCATACAGTTTAAAGTCTTCTTTACTCCAGTGCAGCCTGGTTAGTTTCATTTTATGCCGCAGGGAAAGAGCATAGATGTCATAATATACCGGTAATTCCCTAATTAGAAGAAATAAAAAGTCCAGGCCAATTGATATAAAACTGACGGTTTTTGCTCTTTTGCAATACTCTTTTCTTTAATATTCACATCGATCCCTAGACAGCCATTTAGTAGCCCTTTATTTAGTGTTGGCCCTCTATTTCTTTTCAAAAATCTTTTCAAAAAAAAAATGCTTTTCAACCCAAGATTAGTCTTATCGGCTCTTGCTGGCGCCCTCATCGCATCAGCTGGACCTTCTCAGGCACTCCCCACACCTTCCAAATCTAAGACCGATCCCCCCACTAATATCCGTGCCCGAGATGCAATTTCTTCAGTATGCACTAAGAATGATATCATTACCACGGACTCGTTCATTCTCTACAACAATCTCTGGGGCGAAGATACCGCAAGCAGCGGATCGCAATGCACTTACCTAGACGCTGATGGCGCCGGCTGGATTGCCTGGCAGACGGCCTGGACTTGGGCAGGTGGTACCACTTCGGTCAAAAGCTACGCCAACGCTGTACTCAATGTTGGGGCCCAAAAGCTGAGTTCTATTACAAGCCTTCCAACCACTTGGAAATGGAGCTACTCGGGAGATAACATTGTTGGAGACGTTTCTTATGATATTATGATTTCATCTGAGGATTCCACAACTGCTGACCATGCCTACGAAGTCATGATATGGCTTGCTTCCTATGGTGGATGCACTCCTATTGGCTACGGCTCTGGGGCCATTGCAACTCCTACTATTGGCGGCGTCACTTGGGAGCTTTACAGAGGTCCTAACGACTGGGAGGTTTTTAGCTTTGTTGCACCAGACACTATTACTGATTTTTCAGGTGATGTTAATGACTTCTTTACCTATCTTATCGATTACCAAGGAGTTCCATCCGATTACTATCTTCAGACTTTGGGAGCAGGCACTGAGCCTTTCGATGGAACAAATGCTTGGTTTACTACTACAACCTACACTCTCAGCCTAAACTAAGATCTTCATTGAGATTTCTGAAGCGGGCCGTCAAACATTTTACGCTCAGTTGTCTAGGATTGTTTGCATCTCTTTACATGTCTACTCCATTTTTCAATAATTTGTATACTTATACAGTATAGACATCATATCCTTCTAAGCACTGATAATGTGGCAGTATGTTAAAAACTACACCAAAAGTGTGAACTTGTCTTAAAATCGTAAACAACAAGACTGTAACGGCGGAATTCCCAGCTCTATTGATCTAAAAAAATACCGACATGCGCCGTTCAGTACATAATTCAGGAAGACGAGCCTTTATAAAGTGAGTATTTTAGCCCAAACGATCACAGAAATCTATGTCCACACCCAACTGCACTTAATTATAATCTTGCTTCCCTTCCTCCCTGCCCCCCCCCTTTCACTCTTATAAACAATGATGCAATATTTTATAGTGCTTTCTTGGCACTTCACTGCTACTTGTTCACAGTGAAGCCTTCAAGGTTGAAAAGTCCCAATAACTCTTCATTTTAGGTCATTAAGCATTAAATACCATCCCATTCGATCTCGTCTTAGTATTCAAGTCATACCAACCATGCAGCAACTTACCGGTATATTTTTTAGGAATTCCATTCAACTTTTTTAAACATGCGCGTTAACGTTAGAGTTAAAACCTGTGTTCAAGTACCTTGCAATGTCGCTTAACATCACATTTAACCTTATTGACCAAAATCCCAATCCAGCACTGTTCCCAATCCAGTACTGTTCCCAATCCAGGTCTAGTTACAAATACAAGTGCACATCTGCTTAATTAGACTACCACCGGTAGTTTTTTTTTTTTTTTTTTTTTTTTTAAAAAGGGAAAAGTTCCCAAGATTGATTAACGAGGTGAATATCTAGAAGACGAAATATAAAAAAACAAAAAAAAATGAGTAAATATGAAGCCGCCCTCCTGCTGTGAGCATTAACAACTCTGTCAATATAACAATTTGCCATTGTATTAGGCCTTCGCCCTTTGTCGTGTTGCCTCCATCAAGGCCCGAATCATGCCTCTAATTCTACTCCTCCTTCTGCAT
>JAJMKT010000286.1:0-29272 GCA_030563985.1 Geotrichum restrictum
CAATGGCAATGGCAATGGCAATGGCAATGGCAATGGCATACAATACAATGGCATACAATTGTGCTTAAAGATGATGTAGATTCGGATTCCAAAAAAAAAAAAAAAAAAAAACGATTTACTGATTTATTGTATTTTTAAAAAAAAAAACCCATTTTTGAGATACAATTTCTGAGAGACACAATTTTTTGAGAGACACAATTTTTTGAGATTTTGATATTCTCTACTTGCCCCCCCCATGCATGATCATCAAATTGAATATTGAAATATTCTCTCTCTCTCTATAAACGGTATAACGGTACTGTAATTTTTTTTTTGGTTTGGCTCACAATTCACAATTTTGGCCCTTTTGCAAAGAGTTGACATATGGAGAGTGAGGGAGATGGGAGATGGAAGATGGAAGATGGAAGATGGAAGATGGAAGATGGGGGAAGAAGAAAAAGGTTTGAATAAATGAATAAAAAAAAATAAAATGGGAGATAATAAATGAGAGATAATGGGAAATTTGAGAGAGAGCTCTAGTGAGAGAGAGAGAGAGAGAGAGAGAGAGGGGGTGAGACCATCACGGATATCGATTGACGACTTTTCCTTCTTTTTTTTTTTTTTTCATTATTATCTTTTACCTTCTTTCTCAAGGGTTTTTTTTTTTATGATGAAGCTGCTGGCCGAGGGGGACCGGTACTAGAGCTCCTCACTTGTTGATCATGCTCATCTTCGTCGTTTCTAGTTATACCCCTGCCATTGCCATTTGCATTTATGGTACCATTTATGTTACCATTTGCAATGCCATTGATATTACCATTGATATTACCATTGACATTACCATTGATATTACCATTGATATTACCATTGACATTACCATTGACATTGGACTGGCCGGGATCCTCACGCTCACGCTCACACTCATCTGCCGCTTCATTTTCATTTTCATTTTCATTTTCATGTTCATTCTCATTTTCATGCTCATTCTCATAAAATGCCGGTCGTCTAGTCTCCCTACCACCATCATGACCACCCTGGTCCGCCATCTCCTCATCCTCATCACTACCCGGATGTGACAACGCTCGAGACCGAACAGACGACGCAGATCCTGGCCATCTCCTCAGCGACACCGACGACGCCGCATACGACCTGATAGTGGCCGTACTCGTGAGCGGGAGAGAATCTAGCGACCCTCGACGGGACTTGATTGACTCGGGCGCAATCGCCCGTGTAGACGCGTTAGTGTCAAATGACCGGCGGTGCCGGTGTTTGGACGACGATGCCAGCGTCACAATAGACGCCGTGTCGAGAGAATGCTGCGCTGCCGCCGCTGCCGCAATCGCGTTGGTGGCGGCTGCAGACATCGTGGACCCCGCAGGGTGGTTAGTGTACTGCTGCTGGCTGGTTGCGGCAAGGATCAAGGCGCCGACTAGCGGGCCCGTGTGAACGGACGCCGTGTCGGCCGAGATCAATGACGGCGAGATTGTGGTAATTGATGTACGCGAAATTGAAGGCACTGTAAAGTTGGAATTGGACCGGCGCTTGAAAGACGACCGCGAGTCATAGTCTTCGTCCTCGTCTTCACTCAGAAGACCCGCAACGTGGTAATGTTGGTGGTCGTCCTGAAACATGACGGGCGACGACCCTCTAAGGGCCGCTGAGGACGGGCTTCCTGGAGGATGATCCCCAGCTCCAAATGCAGCACCAGTACCTGCACCGGCACTAGCAGCACCCGTAGTAGTACTTGAAGCCGAAGCAGCATGAATTGTGGGTAGGCTAGCTGATCTTGCACCTTCATCTTGCTCATTCGTGCTCCTCAGTGGAGTTCCAAAGTGCAAATTAGATCCTTCTCTTGCCAGCAATGTCGAGGGATCGGAACCACCATGCGAGCCCGCCAGAATAGACGGTGACCTCGCTCTATGGGAGTTGCTCTGACTCTGAGTACTCTGAATATTGCCGTTATCACCACCGTTATTGCTGAGCTGACGATGGTTACGCAGCGTATGTGGCGGCGGCGACGGTCCCGAAGCATTAGGCACGGCCGGGTTAAAATTGAAAGATTGAGAATTGCCGGCTGCTGACGTGTTGGCGACACCACCCGCGCCCCCGTTGCCGTTGCTACTGCCGTTTCCTACGCGGGTCAAATGCGATCTGCGCGCAACTAGTCGGCGGACCCATGAGAATTTGCCGCCCCCTCCACGGGCAGCTGCTGTTGCTGATTGGCCTACCAGGTTGTTGGCATTACTGGTGACATGGTTGTTGTTGTTGGTGGTGTTGTGGAGGCCCTGTGAAGCGGTGGCAGACCTTAGATTTGGTAGCGATGAAGCCGGAGGTAGAGTTGGAGGAGATGACACGTAGACACGCTGTTGCGAGTTAGACGGAGGAGGCAAGTCTGCCATTCTCGTAGTGGTAATGGTGGTGTTGAATGTTGTTGAAGTTGGAGTTGAGGGTGATGATAGTGAGGATGATAGTGATGATGCTGATGATGCTGATGATGATGATGGAGATGATGACAGTAACAAAGCACAAGTATTAATGACGAAAAGGAATGCTCGCTCGTACAGGCACAAATGAAGTCTTGAGAATCTACGAATGGTCCTGTTGAAGTTGGTGTTTGTTGCTGAGAAAGAGAGGGAAAAGGAGAAAGATTTTCATGTTTCGGCAGTGACGTTTAGTGTAAAAATAACGTAAACAAACCAAAAACTACCCTTTAAATTGCCTCTAAACCACTCTCCGACAGAAGGTTATTTTAATAAATTTGTTTTTACTTTGAATTCAACGACACAAAACAATTACTTCTAAATAAATATCAAGCTCATGGGCTCTATTTTCTATATCCCAAGCAGCCCTGACAGCATGGGGAACTGCTCGAGTAATGCTGGCGGAAAGTACGACTCTACTGATACCCCATCCAAGTTACCATGCAGCGACTCGTTTACTGGCGGCGATAGCGTCAGTGCCGGCGCACCCTCATTGCCGTCATATATTTGCAGCCCGTCGTTAGACGCATGCTTTTTTTCGCGGTCTGCCTCCTCTACCAACGCGCGAATACATTCTTTACCAGCTTCCGTACGAAAATGCCGGCCCAATGCATCGGCACGCGCAAACTTATGCCCACATCCCCACGGAGTCACCCCGTTGGCCAGTACGCCCTTGCACTCAAATTTCTTTTCGCCTGAGTGTAATGCTTCATGTCGTTTTCGGTCGTGCTGCCGAGCAAACGCTTTGTCACAGACTGAACACACATAAGGTCGCTCGTTCGTATGGGTACGCTTGTGAGATCGAAGATTATATGCTCTAGTGAATTTCTTTTCACATAAATCGCACGCAAATGCAGAGGGGTGGCGCTGGATCTTTTTGTGGCCTGGGGAAAGCGTTGCTAGCTCTAGAATGTATTCTCTGGAAGCTGACTGGCTGCGTGACCTACTTCTCTCGCGAATCTGTGATGCAGAGCTAGACCGGACGCGACTTTCTTTATCGTGGCTTCCGCGGGTGCTGATGTTTATTGCAGCATCAGGCGATAAGTATGAGGTGGTAGTGGCACTTGATACGCTGCTAACACTAACGCTCGAGTTGTTGGCTACAGAGTACAGCGAGTTTTGTAGCGCCCCTCCATCAATATCAGAGTCCGACTGAGATCTTCGTCGGCTGGCGTATGGCGGTAAGAGGCCTTGGTTCGCAGTCAGTGCTGGAAAGGGCTCGGTATCAGAAAAAGCCGGTGAAATTGGGCGGGAAATTGGGTATCCTCCGGGGGAAGCGTAAGGAGACAATTCACCAGGAAGATCAACATTGTCAATGGTGATTTCAGGAGTTGGTGAAGTGCCTTGAAATGCATGGTCCGGGGAGATCGAGATTGCAGGGCTGTTGTGGGAGGATATAATAGGATGCCCTTCAAAGTCATGATGTTCAGGAATATAAAGGTGGAGTTGATTGGCGATCCCAGAATCGCCAATTGAAAAGCCTTCAGTAAACTGTGTTAAACAGGCCAAATCAGCGCTCGACATATCTCCAGAGAGAAGGGGGGAGTTTGCTCCAGTTGGAAGGTCGGGAGATACTGGCCGAAACATAGGGGAATGGGCAGCGGATGAAGTTTCGGAATACGTAGATTGCGTTCGAAAGTGCCCCACTCTGCCAGGTATCAAGAAGTGTTGATCCAGCTCATTGTCCTGAAGAGGGCTCTCAACTGAGGGCGATATGAGAGCATCCTCGTGCGGGAAAAGACTGCCAGTATCGTGCCTCAAAGGGCTAGACATTTCAGTGGGGGAGAGTAAATGCTGTTGGTGTAACTGCTGCTGATACTGTTGGTTGTACGAATTAGAGGGTAGTAGAGAGTTGGATGAGTGAATGGATCCCGACATGTCATACATGGGTGACGACAACGGACTGGATACACTGGAATTGATGAAACCATTCGAAGTATCTAAGAGACCGTCCTGGTTGAAGGAGGAGTTGATTGACAGGGTCGGAGGAGGAGCAAATGGAGTATCTGAGCTAAGCATTTTATCAGTGTGGAAGTCAGATACACCCATGGTAAAGTCCTGCATAGGCTCAGTAGTCAAGGGACTAGCCATGTAGTCATTCAAGTAATTGTTTAGCATTTCGTCCCCATTGTCTGAAGGTGCAAAGTCCTGCTGAAACAGCTTTTTGTCGCCATTCGACAGGTGGTAAGCATAGTTTGACATGGTATCTAGACGATTCAAAGCTGTTTGCTCGGGTCAGTTGAATGGAAGCTCGTCTGCTGGTTGAAACAGTTCAACTAACACAGCAGCTGGTGTGGGCAGTTTAGCAAGATGTGCCAGGGTAATCATATATTTCTGGTTAGAGAGGGCAGGTAGGCTGGTGGTCCGGTAGACAGGTAGACAGGTAGACAGGTAGACAGGTAGACAGGTAGACAGGTAGACAGGTAGACAATGAGCAGTCTGAAGCTTCAAGTTGGAAGTCCTTTTGACGATGATGGTGGTAGTAACGTTGGCGATGTAATGCTGTTGGCGAGTGAGAGTGCAAGGGATTTTTTATTTTTTATTTTTTATTTTTTATTTTTTATTTTATTATTTTTTCTGTTTCATAAATTTCATAATTTGGATTATGTCATCATCTGTCATCATCTGTCATCATCTGTCATCACTCACTCTCTCACAGGGCATGGCACACACGCACAAATCCGGTCTTCCATCGCTCACCATCTTATAAACCAACGATATCACAGGGCTTGCATTGAACGAAGAGGCTCTTACTCCTTCACATAGAGTTATAAATAGTATTAAAAAGGCATAATATTGAAATCAGCACTAAAGGTTACTTCCGTACTGAATCTTATTGTCCCCAGGGATGTTGGACTTATTGCGGTCGTCGTAGGGAGGAGGTAGCGCGTTACTGCTACTAGGCGCAGCAGTGTGTGAAGACCCCTGCTGTTGCTGTTGCTGCTGCTGCTGCTGCTGCTGCTGCTGCTGCTGCTGCTGCTGCTGATGCTCGTAGTAGATCTGGGGTGATTGCGCTAGAGGGAGTTTGGCATTAGATTGCTGCTGAGTTCCACGCAAAGGAGCATTGCCGGATTCCAGGTTGCCACCCTGCTGGAAGCTATCGGCGGTATCCGGTATTTGCTGGTAGCCCCCATGGCTAGTTCCACCGCTGTTACCGTTAGGGCTTGGGATGGTGTTGAAGAAGTCAGTGATGTAAGGAACACCGTCATCTCTATACTTGAGAATAATGTACCAGGCGTGGACGACACCAGGAACGACACCCATGAAAAAGAGAATAGTGTTGAGGAGCAGGTCTAGAGAGAAACCTCGCTTGATGAGCACTGGAAACGGCGACACAAAGACAGCCAGTATGGCGAGCAGAAGGTCAGAGGTCAAATGAACAGAGCCATTGCGTAATTGGTCTACTAGATTTGACATTTTATTGTTTCAATGAAGAAGAAAAAAGGGATCGATATGGAAATGAAATAGATTTTATAGAAGGTTTGGTGCACAACGTCAGACCAAGCATTTTTCTATTTTTCGATTTTTCGATTTTGATTTTTCTACTTTGACGTGCTGACGTTAGCCCACTCCAATAATATCAGGATTTGACTCAATAATACCATGGCAGAACCCCAAGGCAGCCATTGTTTATTAAGAGATAATGGATATCATTGACATAATGCCTGTAAATAACTGAACAGTAGTCTTGTAGTGGAGACACTTCAGCAGGTAGACTAATTAAAACCAGCTGAAAACCAAGAACCCATGAACAGACCGGTACAACAAAAGAGCGTTATAGTTGCAAACATTTCAATGAAAAGTCACTGTGTGCTTGATGCACCGCCACTGAGGACTGATATCCAGACTCAGAACGTTGTCAAAAGCGAAAGGACCAGGCGTCAGGGCACTCGCACCTGCAACAATCTGAGTGCCCATGAGGAACAGCAAAGTACCACGTAATTTGACAATCATTGCAATCAAGTGGTTAAGTTTAGAGTCCGACAGCCCCATGATTTCTGGATATTTTAACGCACACATAGGCTTACTGGAATGGCCGTTGGATTCAACAAGACGGCTGCTTAATATTTTTATGTGCGATATCAGCTGGGATAGAGGAAGGTGCATCCTTGCTGTACCAGATTTCTCTTTAGCTTCTCTTTTGAACCGCTGAGAGATGAATTGCCCTGTAATGTGGGGTCATTAATTTGTACCCTATCTCCTCCGTTTGTTAGCTCAAAATAGTCTGTTTGGGTGTAGGAACCTGTGTGAGTTCTAGCCCTTATGAAAACCCGTGAAGGTATAAGAATAGGAGGTTCAAGTCCAGCTGAGAGGCCTCGGAAGCGGGGCAATACCCGATAGTGGCTGTTGTATAATGGAAAATGATGGGATCGCCCAAAAGGAAAAAGTTCCTGCTGTGCTAGTCCTTTTATATTACTACAATATGCTGTTTAACAGTATTGAAAGATCCAGAGGTAGCGGAAACCTTGCGCAATGTGTCTCAGGATCGTTCGAGATTGGGACAGCTAAGCTTACAAGCAAATTGTTAAACGGATTGTTCTTAGGCCTGTTCACTACAACTGCATGCCCCCAACTGTGTTCCAGCCTTGTGGAAGTGTTTGCCTAATAGGCCGTGACCAGTTCTGAGCTGAACAATTCTGCTCACTCTGTGGCGTGGCGCGTCGCGTGGCGTAGATCTCGAGCATCTCGCATCACCATTCGCGGTACTCTTGTAATTTTTACATTTCGCGTTTTTTGACAATTTCACGGTAACTTTTTTTCCGTTTCACTTCCATCGTACTTCTTTTGCCACATTTGCTAATGAGATGATCTTTTGGCTGTTTGGCTTTGTCCTTTTGGGTCTTCCAGTGGCTTTCCCACCTTTCGTGGTACTTTTCCTTGGTTTTCTTATCTTCACATAGCGCCAACAGCCCTGGAGGCATTGTGACTTACTCGATATTGTCTTGTTCTTCTAGCATTTTCTGTCTCAGACCGAGGATTGGTGATTTCAATTGCTATTTGGACAAGGTGAATAGATCAATTTTTTTTATGGGATTTGTCGCGCTAAGTTTGTACTGTGGCCTTATCATTTTCATTTTAGCCAATTTTTCTACTCTTTCTTCCACTGGAAGAGTCCCAGCTTCAATTTCGAGGACTGCTGTATTTGTTGAACAGTCCACTCTAAGTAATCACCTCATGCCTCTGTTTTGAAGAAGTATCCACTTTTTGATTTGTTCTTTTTTGAGCGTTTGTTGCCAGACTCCAATACCATATTGAAGGATGGGGAGACACAAGGATCTAACCACCATCATGCTCAATCCTTTCCTTGCTTCTCCCAGTCGCTGGATTATTGCGAAAGCTGCTTTCGCTTGGTCTGTTTTCTTTTTCAAATGATTTTTTAAATTCAGGTTTTTGTCGATGATGACACCTAGTAACTTTACCTAGTCTGTTGCCTTCCTTTCTGACTCCTCTTTTAGTATGCCCAGAGAAGACTGTGTGCATCGTTCCACTTATGACTCAAATTGATTTCATGGCAGCTTGAAAAGTGCTGTTGGAACTTGGAAGTGAGTGGTCACAATTCCCCTTCTCACTCCAGACTTTTTAGATCCCCCTCCTCTATTAGTGACTTGAAGCTAAAGTTACTTAATTGAGTAGCGAGTTGAGATGTTGTTTTAACTTTGTGATGCTCATTTTTCAGACTATGAATATCAGCTATAATCATGATTAATTCCTCATTGAGTTTACCCCGGGCGTCACACTTCAAGAAATGCAATTGCATTACTGATATACGTTGGACTCCGCTTGGAGCACTACTTAGTCAAAGTGTTTACCCTCCGGTGCCTAATGACGTAGACTACGGCAGACGAAAAGCACGTTATATTGCTATCCAGCCACCCACAAGTAGACTTCTCTATAAAAAGTTCTCGCATTAAGGCCCAGATCGCAAGTCCATGAAGTGATATACCGGTAGTCACGACTCACATATCGTGAATTTGTGGAGCTATTCTATAAACCTTGGAAACTCCGAGACAGTTTTTGCCAGGGTGGTGGCATCCTCTCTTCAACTAGGACTTTTTCTGGGGTATTTTGTGTATATATAAATGAATCTGCAATATCATTCAATTTGAAATGAGCACATTTATTATAAATCCTTTTATTATTAAAATTATAGACTTATTTGAGTGAAGGCGGAATAGAAATGTTGACACAAACTCATCAACATAAGTCCACTATTGCCCTAGATACCTTAGAGTGAACCCTTCAAAAGAGAAGCATGTTCTAGGTTTATGCAGAGTCTGAAAGGAAATGCAGAGGAAAAGGAGAAAAGCCAGAAAAAAGAGTAGATTGCACCAAATTAATTAATAGTTGGACCTTGAAATGTTCAACGATCGATCGTGGCCATGAATACCCGTGGCCGTTTGCTGTCAAGCAGTCACCGGGAAGATTGAGCCTAAATTGATCATGAATGTCAGTGTGAACGAAATCTCAGTTACTGCTGTAAAGGATCAAGATTGTTGTCTCCAGATCGATGCTAGACAAGGGACAGGATCAGGACAGGTACGCGTAGCTAATAAGCAGTATAATTAAAGTTTTCAGGGGTAACGAACCATTTCTTTATAACATCAATATCGATCACTAGACTACGTACTCCGCAAAACGACTGGGACGTGTTAGATAGTCTACTATCCACAATAAAAACTGAAGCAATAGTGTGAGGTTCCTGTTACCTTAGTGCCGCTTTTGAGTCACTGAATAAGGTCTGCTACGACTCACAATTGTACGTACCAGCTGCTGGAATATTAAAGAAGCTTACCATAGACCAAAAGGCAGAAACCAATTTAAAGTGTACCGGTAAGCCTAAGTGATGCACAAGACCTGCGTACGGTAGAGCTCGTTGACCAACTCAGCAAAATTTTGAGCAATTTTGCCTACTAGCATACTTTTGGGAAACATCTTCTCTCGAGATGTCATTTTTATGAACTTTACACACACCTCGCTAGCTTGCACTTGGGCCATAGCTAGCTTGGGACTTAGTCTAGACTACCGTACTACGTAGACTGTATGTAATACTATACATCGTGATACACATGTGATGCGCTACATTGTAATCATTGCAATGTGACAGAAGTCCATATCGAAGTTGTACGTAACAAGTTTTAATTAGAAAGTAACACCGGACTCGAGATCTAAGAAGCTTAGGTAAATTTGGGACCTTGAAGTTCTTGAACTACCGGTATACGGGCCGATATATATCGTCTCCCAAAAAAAAATTTACTACAATTTCTGCTGGCCAGCGACATTTCAAAATCAAAAGAACAAAACCGTTCTCAAAATCCAGACCCCATCTTCTACCGTAGTCTACTGGTAGTCTGGTACAGTAGTCTGGTTTAGACTCAGGCAGCTGCCACTCTGGACGCGTGATACATTGTCATAACGTTTTTTTTGCAATGTGGACTCCATTGTGGAGGTAGAGTCGGTTTCACCTTTAAATCTACAGCTGCCAATACTTGCAATATTCCATATGGTTCTTCTGCTGTAAGTTCTGCATGCATGTCCTCAAAAGGTAGGCTGCTGGGTCGATATCACCCCCTTGAACACGTTTTCGGTACAGTCACTACAGTGTAGACTCTGTAGAGTCTGTAGACTATACGCTGAGTACGGTACCGGCCGTTTCTGATTGTTTCTTTTCGGGCTGCTAGCCGGTGGGCCAGCGCGTACGTCGGAACAGGTGTCCGTGAAGCCAGCTAGCTACGTAGCTAGTCCAAGCTTGCGCTTGTCCCATCGCTGCAAGTCTGCGACGATGTTATGCCTGATGTATGCATGTTCTACCCAATGTGCTACAGTAGAACCAAAAAACAAGTTAGTCTAGTCAAGTTAGCTGGAGTCTGCTGGACTACTGGAGTTCTGCTGGACGAGAGATCAGGTCGTAGTACCATCGTACACTGTAGTACTAATTGTCGTGGATGTCGTACTGTAGTTGAGATCTAATCGATAACAAGTTAATAGAGTCTACAGACTCTACATGTGGGTCGACTCCTGGGGAATATATACGGTGCTACGTAGTAGATCTTGAGTCTAAGTAGACTACGTAGTCTACTTCACCAAGTTTACCCCCCAAAAAACTCATTAAACAACGTGAAAAATATTTACATGGGAAAAAAAGAAAAAAGAAAAAATAACAAATTAGAAAAAAAAAAAAAAACTCTTTTCAATTGGTCAATAACAAGAGCATTTTTTTTTCTAATATTTTTCAATAGAAAACTCTATTCCTTTTGAGGAAACATACTTTACCGTTTGGACTCAAAAGTTTGCATTTTCGTTGCAAAATTCATGTGTGCCTCGTGTAAATAATATACAAATTTGCCTAATTCAGTAATTAAAGTCTTGATTAGGGAAAAAAGCTCCTCTTTTTCTGCGTTTTGTGCGAATTCATATGTACAGTATACACAAATATACTAATACAGATTACTTTTTTTGTTTATCTCTTTTGAACACCTTTTTTTCTCTTCTTCTTATTCGTATAGTAATTTCGTTCTAATTCTTATTCTTATTCTCATTCTTTTTCTTCTTACTCCTTCTCCTCATCCTTCTTCTCACTCTCCCTCCTATACACTTCGTTTCACCTCTTTCCTCTCAAGATTTAAGTCATTCTTTCATTTATATGATTTGATCTTAAGACACACTCTTTTTCCAATCAGCCCTCTCCTTCTATATACCTCTCACCTCCTCTCCTCCTCCCCCCCTGCTTCGACCTATACGCTCATTATAATTTAAACAAAAAAAAAGCTACCAAAAATGCACACTATTACCGTGCCAACACTCGTTATTACGTGCCTGTCCCTTGTTGCTGCCTTTCCAACACCTGGGCACCAACATGGCTTGAACGCGAGAGATGATGTCGGTACTAGTCCTTCTTCGCGTGATCACCGTCATCTGCCCGCTTCTCACGACACTAGTACTACCGTCTTCGTCAACAACAACAACAACAACAACAACAACAACAACAACAACAACTTGAACAAAAAAAAACGTAGCGGCCAATGCCAGTTCCCAACCGACGCCGGCCTAGTCGCCGTCACCCCCGACTCGGCAAACGCCGGCTGGGCCATGTCACCCGACCAGGAATGTACGCCAGGAAGCTACTGCCCTTACGCCTGCCCTCCGGGCAAAGTAGGCTTGCAATGGGATCCCACGGCCACCAGCTACACTTACCCCCAGTCCATGTACGGTGGTCTTTACTGTAACTCCGACGGAACCATGGAAAAACCGTTCCCGGACGCCGACTACTGCGCAAGTGGCACGGGTGGTGCTTCTGTCAAAAACTCGTGTGGAAGTAAGGTGGCCTTTTGTCAGACAGTGTTGCCCGGCAACGAGGCGATGCTCATCCCCACAGAGGTGGAGGCTGGAAACTCGCAGACTATTGCTGTTCCTGATCCCTCTTATTGGGCTAGTACTGCTGCTCATTATTATGTTAACGCGCCGGGCGTTGGGGCTGCTGATGCTTGTATTTGGGGTACAAGTGATACCCCTGTGGGTAATTGGTCTCCATATGTGGCTGGTGCTAATACTGATGCTAATGGAAATACCTATGTTAAGATTGGCTGGAACCCTGTTTACTTGGAAAACGATTGTTCGTTTAAAGATACTCTGCCCACGTTTGGTGTTCGTTTGATTTGTGAGGGAAATTGTAATGGTATTCCTTGTTCTATTGATCCCTCTGAAAATGGCGTTAATGAGGTAACCTCCTCCGAGTCCAGCGATGGTGCTGGTGGTGCCGGATTCTGTGTTGGTACTGCGACCTCTGGATCTTCGATCTACATTGAGGTCTTTGAAGTTGATGGCAGCGGCAGCAGCAGTGGCAGTAGCAGCAGCAGTGGCAGCAGTGGTAGTAGCAGCAGCAGTGGCATCCAGAGCTCTAGCTCTCAACAAGAGTCATCATCCTCTTCTTCCTCCAGCGAAGCTCCTACCACAAGCTCCATTCCTTTGACAACCTCAAGTTCCAGCTCTCTTCCATCTACCTCCTCTGCACCTCTTTCTACTTCTTCGACTCCTCCTTCTACTTCTTCAACACCTCCTTTTACTTCCTCTGCACCTCCTTCTACTTCTTCGGCACCTCCTTCTACCTCTTCCGTGCCTTCCACGACTTCTTCTCCACTCACGACTTCTTCCCAGGTCCCCTCTACTACTTCCTCGCCCCCTGTTAGCACCACAGCCCAGTCCACTACTTCAGTGCAGACTTCGTCTTCTCTACCCTTCCCCAGTACTTCCACTGCCCCGTCTTCAACTGTTGTTTCTTCCCCCGCTGTGACCTCTTCCTCTTCCTCTTCCTTTTTCTCTTCCAGTGCCACCCCAACCCCCACTCCAACCACCACCACCACCACACGATCTTCCTCTGCCGAACCGACTACAACCTCTTCCGCGTCTCCCACTTTGACTACTTCTTCAAAAAAGTCTATTTCAGTTGTTGACACAAGTCTTCGTGTGAGTCGGACCGGCCTGCAGTTGAATGCAGAAAGGAAAGCCGCGACTGTTATAACGACATCTGCTTCTAGTAAGCATACTGGCCTCTCGACTTACAAAGTCAAGAGTGTGGCTACACTGCTTTCTGGATCCCGCACTGCTTTGTATAACCTTGAGGGAAACTCCACAAGTGCATCTTCGATTTTGGAGTCGTCCACGTCGGTGGCGCCGTCTACTAGTGCTAGTGCTACTTCTGAAGCAACGCCAAGTAGTGAAACCTCTGCCGCTGCTGCCACGACTTCTGACAAGACCAGTGGTGCTGTGTCCCACGTTTTCGCTCAGGCCGTTTTGCTTTTGAGTATGATGATGATTACTGGCACCTTTGCTCTATTTTGTTAAGTTGAAGAGGGAAAAGGAAAAGGAAAGTCTTGGATATTTCTTTCTTCTTTCTTACTACTATTTTTTTTTTTTTTTTTTTTCCTTTCCTCTTAAACACTGGAGTCATGATATTCTTCTTCCTCGATTAATTTTTCTTAATTTCTAATCTTGTTACTGTTTTTCCTTCCTTCGTTCTCTTCTACCTTTCCCTGCCTGCCTGCTATTGATAGCTAGCTTGCACTCTTTCTTACTGTTACTTCTATTCTTTTTTCCAAATTTCCTTTAAATCTTCTAAACACTGTATTATTATCATGGACAATCTCGTCACTGTTTTCTCTTACTCATTTGTTACGACTAGCTATGCTTTTTTTTTTTTTTTACGTCTCCTGTTTCTTTTATTCTTTTTTTTTCCTTTAATTGATAATCGACACTAGTTTCTTTTTTTTTTAACTTCATTTACTTCATGAGATTCTTTAATAATGACAGTCAACTCGTTTTTTTTTTCGTTAAACCGTTCGCCTCTTGTGACCAGCCTAAAATGGAATTTAGAGCTTCGCAATTATGGAAACTCGAGACACGTAAAAAGTAAATTTTAAACCTCTGAGCTAGCGCTAACTTAATTTTAATGTTTAGCGACATGTTTCAAGTCCCATAACTCAAATAGTCCAGCAGCCCTTAATAGACTATCAGGTAGGGGGTCTATCGGCTTCTAGCCTATAGATAGATCTAACTACAAACCAGTAACTGCTGTCATGATCAATGCATACTCTTGTAGACCCGAGTAAACTGTTCAAAGTCTCATTCTCTCACGAGTCACGACTGTTTCTCATTATCTTTTCCTTTTTCTTGGACGTTTTTCTATGTACCCTTTTTTGTAACTTTAACTAGATAGTCTAATTCATGTCATCCTTTTTAGCCTACTCTCCGCCTGGGGGAACTCTCTACGCATTTCTGCTCAATTCATACAATGCCTTCAGCCGGCTCCAAAGGCCCCAACCATAACCAACCACGTTTATAGCTCGCGAAAGCTTCCACGCTCGCTTTGTGTCTGGGATCGGGTAATCCATAGTTTTCGGAATTACACTGCTCAAAAACGGCACACGGTCCCTACATATCGATTTGGCGTTGCATAAACCCCTTAGCCCCTCAGCTCCTCCAAACTTACCGTACCCACTGCCCTTGACCCCACCAAAAGGAAGCTGACACAAGTAGTAAAACGCAAAATCGTTAATTGACACGTTGCCGCTGCGCACACCGTTCACAACCAGCTCAGTGTATTTGCTATTGGCCTTTCCGAAAACAGACGCACCAAGGCCATACTGCGTGGAGTTGGCAATATCAATAGCCTCTTGAGGTGTATCAGCCTTGAACATGAGAAGAACGGGTCCAAAAACCTCTTGTTGAGCAATATCCATGTCGAGTGTCACTCCCGTAAGCATTGTCGGGGTGAAATAGTGGCCTTGTGGGTACCTTGGATTAACATATTGGCTACCACCATGCACAAGTTTTGCGCCCTGGGTAACAGCTAGCTTTATAAGCTCTTCCAGAGCTGGAAATCGAAGGTCAGTGATAGTAGCACCCATATCAATATTATCTTGCTGGTCGATAGACGAGCCCAGTCGAAATTGGGTAATGCGCTTAGTTAAAATAGAAACCAGCTTGTCGTAGATGATGGGCTGAGCAATAACACGCTCTATTCCAATACAGTTCTGGCCAGAAGACTGGAAGGTACCACGTAAAATATAAGATGCAATGTTGTTGATGTTGGAGGCGTCCTCAAGAACAATAAACGGATCCTTTCCACCGAGTTCAACAACCACAGGAGTCATAGGCTCTGCTGCAGCCACGAGGACCTTTTCAGCTACCGGGCGAGAGCCAATAAACGTAATATGATCTAGTCCTGGATGCGACGTCAGATAGTCGGCATCTTCGGGCCAACAGCAAACAATATCTACCAGGTTGGGATCGTGTCCGTTAACCTTCAACGCTTGCTTGGCAATTTTGACAAAATACTGGCTAGACCACACCACTGATTCAGAACACTTGACAACAATTCCATTTCCAGAAAACAGAGCGGATATAACGGGGCCCATGAGGTTGTGCAAAGGATAATTCCAAGAGATCATCGCAGATACAACACCCAGTGGCTCATAGCGAATCTCTGCAGACTTGTACGAAAAGAGAATGTTTGAAGGGCCAGGGCGCTTGGACGTTTTGAGGGCCTTTTCACCATGCTTGACCGTCCAATTTATTTTTTCCAATGTGACCAGGATTTCACCTAACGACGCATCGAGCATGGTTTTTCCAGAATCTCGGCATGCCACTCGAGCAACATCCTCTTGATGGTCGTTGATGAACTTTCCGATGGTATTAAGTACCTTTCGTCGCTCGCTAAACGACGTCTTAGCCCACAGTTCCTGCGCCTTGTGCGACTTTTCAATTATTGTGTCCATATCGTAACGAGTAGCAGCCGCAATGGAGTCAAGAAATTGACCAGTTGCCGGGCAATAACACTGGATCCGTGAAGCATCGTTGGGGTCTCTTATGGATGCTGGCGAAAGTCGTTTGCCTTTCCAGTGCGGGAGTGACTGTTCAGGAGGAGGGAGAGAAAATACTACGGGCTTTTCGTTGTTTGCTTTCTTGAGAAGCAGACGGTGGAGCATCCAAGACACGGGAATCACAACTGTCACCAGCAATGTAGTCACGGAAGCACTCTCAGAGTACTTCTGCCAGGATGCGAGCAGATTATTGAATGGAGGAATTACTGAAGAGTTCATGATGGTTGAATATATATAAATAATAGACCAACAACTAAAATTGGCAAGCGAGCATTGCACGACTAGGCATGAACAATGACTTTAATCGCGAGATCTGCTTCTTAATAGTCTAAAAGGTCTGGTCGTTAATAGTTCCGAAGAAGGTTCAAAGTCTTGAAAAGATTCAGGTGGCAGTTATATTGCGAGGTTCGGTTACGTAAACGGTGACTACATGCGCCGCCGGTTGTTGTCTCCTGAGAGAACAAATGTTAACGGCAAGAAGTACAAATTGATACGGCATAAAAAATGGATTAATGTATGAGAAATCAGAGGTGTGTTTAAATGTCTCGATAGATCTAGCGGGCATTGATGTGAATGGTGGGGGTAGGCGTGTTGACGGCCTCAATGAGACGAGTAATAACTTCGGCCTTACCAGCGGCTGCCTTCTTGGAGATTTCTTCCAACTCGGTTTTGACAGAGGCATTGGCCTCTTCCTCAGCCTTTGAAGAGGAACCAGTGTGCTGAGAAGGTTAGAAAAGAGTGAATTTGCATAGTGAAAAATAGTTAGCATACCTTGGCCTCATAGTCCTTGAACTCGACTTCCTTTTCCTTCTTATAAGCGTCAATTTCAGAAGAGGCGTCAGTCTTGGCGGCCTTTAGACGCTGAGTGCGGTAGGTACGAGCAGCCTGGACAATTTCATGAGCCTTTCTTTCAGCCTGGAGGAGGGTTAGCAGACGCAGATACGGGAAACGGAAGTGATGCATACCTCGAGCAAAGTTTGAATTCCGGAAGAGTTTTGAGCAGACTGTTAATGTTAGTAACGTAAACTAGAGTACTGAGAAAACGATGAGCTTACCATTGTGATTGAACCAAATGGACAGTTGAGGATATGGGGTTTGTTGTTTTGTTTGTAGCAGCAGAGCTTAAGTTGCAAGAAGAGGGCGACATTTGGTGGTGGCTGCTTCAGATTCCTGTGCAGCAGAATTACTGTGTATATTTCAGAACAACAACCGCGTATAATTAGGTCCAACCTCCCAATACTCTAGACTTTCAACTGAAAAATTACAAAAGATAAACACACCGAACAGAGGAACCTCTAAAGAGACATGGATCATAGCGAAGCAAGTGAAACAAGTGGTATTAAGAGCGACGAGCCTGCTCAACTACTTCAGAACCTGTGCGCTATCTGTCATGTCGAACCTCCGAAATACAAATGTCCTTCATGTTTTTCCAGAACGTGCAGCATTACATGTTCGAAACGCCATAAAGAGCTGACATCTTGCACAGGAGTAGTTGATCCCACGCGGTACCTAAGGCGGTCAGAGCTTCTGTCGGACGTACATACTTTGAATCGAGACTACAACTTTCTGCAGAGGGTAAACCGACAGATTCATGTTGCTATGAACGATCTAGACTCCAAGATGCCGCGAGCCAAGAAGCGTGGAGCGGGTATGAACCAGCCCAACGCAAAGCGAAGCAGAAACGACGGCGGGAAAGGAAGCGGGGTGATTATCAAAAATGGAGTGAATATACATCAGTTGCCTGGCGGAATGTCTCGAGCGATGATTAATAGAACTGGGTGGATGGGCAAAAAAAACAAGTTTTTCGGGTGGACGGTGGAGTGGGTACTGTGGGAGAGTGCGGACAAAATGGACAGTTCGGAGGAATCAAAAAAAGTGTCCCATGGCATTTCAGAGTCTACGATTCTAGCGGAAGCTGCTTCAAGATTAATTTCAGAAAAGAAAGAGGAGCCCTGCCGGTATTTTTTGTTAAAGATCCCAGGGCAAGCCAATCGACCAAAACTGATTGAACTCGATGGCTTGAAAAGCTTGCATGACAATCTTGTTGACAAGTCTGTTATCGAGTTTCCAACAATACATGTTGTTGCACCAAACTTGGGTATTCCAAAACGGTATAGCCTACTAGAAGAGAGCAGTGCGAGCGAGGGCGACAGTGACAGTGATGATAGCAGTAGTAGTGACGACGATTCCAGCGACTCTAGTGGGTCTGAAGATGATGAGCCCCCGGAAGAAAGCACGTCGAAACAGGTCGATACTGAAGTATTTGAAAATAAGGAAGCAGATCCCACATGTCCACCTGGACAGGCTGGACCAACTCAATCTACCGGTAGTGCAGCGACGGAACCAATAACAAATCCAGAAAAGGGCATTTCAGATGTTGTTGAGCCCGCAGTTCCTGAGTCTATATTTCCAAATCCGGAGAGTCTAGCTAAAATACGTAGCAGATCTCGAGAGTAAATAATGTTTTTTTTGGACCGACTTGACATTATTTTGTAATCTAAAGACTCCAAAGTGATTGCTGTAACGGAAAACGTCGTCCTTATTTCATACACGGATTGGTGTCTGGTGAAACTGCCAATATATGCGATGATCTCATACGGATGTTGTAGCTTACAATAGTACAGTACAAGTGAAAACTGATAAGAATAATTGGTAGATTACTGAGACTTGTGTTAAATTCTACTAGCGTTGTGTAGATATCTATCCAATATCTATGAACTCTCTATGTAGCAGCATTGTAGCTAGTCTGCCAGGTAGACTAGACGTTAATCCTAGATGAAGTATTTTTCCAGAGGAGGCAATACGGGGGGGAGCGTTTGCTAATTATAACGAGACTGCTATGCGTTGATACATTTAATATAAGTGTAGGATGGCCCACATACGAATATTCGAGCAGTCTAAGACTCTAAGTAACTTAAGCTTGTGGTCAATGCATTATCGTTTTCTTTCTACAGCTGTGCTGTGTTGAGTGTACTGTACTTGAATTCTCGAGGTCATAGCTAGTACGATGTATGGCGCTTATACCGGTACGTATGAGTATGATTCAGCGGCACTGCCAGTTGAACAGTCGTAATGAGTCTAATTATTAGCTGTCAACATCATCGTTAACTGTTTAGCTGCTTTAGCATATGAAAGATCGGAAAACAGGGCAAAGAAAAGGTGCGCACATTATTTTTTCGTGTACCGGGTAGGCTATACGCCGATATAACATACATTTCATACAGTACGTACTACGTAGTACGTACTAAATTTATAGCATATTTTATGTAAATTTAAAATTTATGATATTATTTCTATGATAAATCCTATGATAATTTTTATCTTACAGCTGCTGTAATATACCGGTACGTATAGCTACAATTTTATATTGATCGGGCCGGTTGTCTACTTGCGCAAAAGTGTTAACAATTGTGTATACTTAATCTCACCTTAGCCATCGACCAATCAAATACCTTAAAGTACAAAATACAACTGCCGCAGTACTACGCGCGTGTCTGAAATAATGTCTTAAAAAGGTAGAGCACGGCGTTGAGACCCTAACCCCCCCTAAAACTCAACGGGCTCAACAGGCCTAAAAACCTAAAAAAGGGCGCTAAGAAACGTTAACGTTAACGGTCTGAAACTCTGAATTCAAAGAAGAAGAACCGCCGCAGAATTCGTTTTTTTAAAATTTTATATTTCTTTATAAAATTCAAACTGAATACTCTCCTCCTTCTGACCTACCTATCAGTTGGTTGATACTACTTCTTCTTCTTCTTCTTCTTTATTCTCGTGATTTTTATTCTTATAACGCAATCATCATATCTTATCTGCCGTTTTTATTGCCATTTTATTGCCATTTTAGTGCCAGTTTTTAGTGCCATTCGCCTTTTTAGCGCTAATTCACAGACGCTCTCGGCTAGTTTAGCTATAGCCTATAGGCCCTATACCCAACCAGTAATCTGGCCACTCCATTTTATAATATAAACTGGTGATTCCCGTTACAAATTTTTATTTATTTATTCGTCTTCGTCTTCTCGCCTTCTCGTCGTCGTCTTCTTCTTATTTCCTGCCTATACTCACTCCTCTTCCATCTTCATGATGATTGAAACTGTCGACGCAGAGCCAATAATCTTTGATCTTAGTCGACATTCTGCTCGCAAAAACTCCGACAATGCTTCTATATTCAGCGCAGAATCAAATCTCAGCGTCTTCTCTTCAAATAATGATGAAATCAGCGCTGAGGATTTGCACTACTACCTCGAAACTCTTCCATATCGCCCCTTCGAATTCATGCCTCCTGTAAATGGTGGACTTCCCGCCTTGGAAGATCTCAATATTCCATACTACGATCCGGTTCAGCTCAGACTCAACCCGACCGCCAGCCAACAACAAAGCCAAAAAACAGATGCCCTGCGCGGTCCAAGATACATGATGACATATCTCAACAGGAAACTAAGGTATAAGCCTAACGATAATAGCAGCGGCCTTCTAAGTACCTTTTCATCAACGTATAGCCTGGCTCCCTTCGCCTCCCAGTCAACCATGGGCCCTGTCCACAGCGTTACAACGCTCACAAAGACTGCCTCTAATCAACGACCCGTCTCTCCACCAATGCCCCCTACGCCTCACTTGCAATACTCGCCAAAGGAACCATCCCGATATAAGGTTCTTTCAAGACTCGTAAAGAAAAAAAAATCACCCACAACTAAATCACCTCCCACCCCAGTTGGGTCACCTGTCGCCTCGGACGCTGAGCACGCGGATAATGCGGATCTTTTGTTGGATACTAGTAATAGTGACAGCGAAACGAGCGCATCTGGAATGCAAGCACCAATAATTCCTTACATGACTAATAACCAATATTTAGTGTCGCCTACGCCGTCCAATCCAAGCGTTGGCCAGAAATCGGCCAAATCCTTATCATTATCGCCGCCGACAGCTGTCCAAGGCCAAGCCGGCGCAACGTCGACGATGGCACCTTCTTCGTCTTCCAGCAGCCCAAAATCCACGGCAGTTGCAGTCCCGTTAGCGCTGCTGCCTCAACCCAAGAAGAACAAAGCCTCATCTGTACTAAATCTAGTCATGAGCCGACAGCTACATGCGTCGTCGTCGTCTCCAATCAGACAGATCAAGAAATCCCACAAATACCTTGCCAACATGGGCACCATTCGCATTAAAGGTTGTAATAAACGACCGTTTGAAATTATTATTGATCCAAAATTTCCTCACTCGTTCATTGATATGGACGCCATCATTCAGGAGACGGCGCATGGAGGCGAGAATATGCAGGCTTTCAATTTTTTGTCGACAAGTTTTCATGTGGTGGCCACGCCTGTTTACAACCCCGAGTCTGAACACAACAGAGTGGTTGTAGATATTGAACTGATACCCATGGGTCTTGAGTCAAACTCACGGCAAGAAACGATTGCACAGGACTCGATCGCAAACTTTCGTCAGAACCAAAACCAGAACCAAAACCAGAACCAGAACCAGAACCAGAACCAGAACCAGACCCGGCCGGGATCCAGTAGTCAAGCCGGTCTCGCACGAAATGTTAGCCTCTTCAACAGTAGCCAACGACAACAATCGTTTAAAAAGACACGCACATTTACGTCGCCTCCCAGCTTTAGCATGTATGGGAACATTACTCAGCCTCCCCCGCACTCTACCAACAAGTTCACCACGAAACCTTACACCACCGCCACCAGCACTAGTACTAGTAACAAACCCCAACATGACCAGCAGCGTAAGTCAGAAGTTGTTCTTGATCCACTCACAAAAACTACGCTAGCTGCAGAATCTATTACCGGTATGTTAACACCGGATGCGGCCTTATTATCTGAAGAATCGCGGCTACAGCGACTCCAGAACGAAGCTTTTGCAAATCAATGGTACGAAGAAAGTAAAAACATTATTTCGCTAATGAATCTGCGGCCTTATAACTGTGTGCTGGGACGGGACTGGCTTCTGGCACTTTACGAATCGGCATGTCGGCCCAAAGACAAAGTATCTTCTGGATCGACCACTATCACCACCACGAACACCAACACCAACACCACCGGCACATCAAAACAAAAACAAAAATAATTTTTTTTTAATTTTTTTAATTTTTGATATCATGATCTTTATGATGTCTTTATAGAGATTTCCTGGGTCGGCAGACCCTCTTGGCTAATTATAAAAATCGCTTAATCATCTTTTTTTTTTTTTTAAAGCTAGACTACTGTATGGGTCTGTATGGGTCTGTATCAGTCCGAGTGTACTATAACATAACGAGTAATTCTAATCTAATACCATTTCATTAAATTGCATAGGTCTGAGACTCTGACCGTCTGACCGTCTAAGGTCGACTATGATACGTCTATCAGTGCAGCAGCTGAGCAGCCTGAGATGGCCACGCACAAATGCATTTTATTACAGTAATGTCAATTGTTGACATGTGTGTCTTTGATCTAGTATAACGTTGAAAGTAGATACCTGTAGACCTGTAATTAAAAGTTCAACACACCGGCATAATCAGACTCATCACTCATATATGAGCGATCATAAGAAGATATATCGAGTGTATTCGAGTGTGTTCGAATTTAAATCCGTGCGCATTGTAGACTAGTCTAGTCTAATTAATTACCGTAGTAACAGTGCTACTGTATTGAGTTCAAGTCTAGCCGAGAGACCTCAACATCCCCGGCATATATACCATGTACGTTGGACTCCGGTTGCAATGGAGAAAGTTTGGACTAGACGAGCCTATAAGCTAGACCAAATTAGTCGTAGTTACAAGAAAACACGTTCATAATTCCATGAAAACTCAAGATTCAGCTGCGTCGATATCCGTAAAATCATACAGCGGGCTCTAGACATAAGCTTATCTAGCCGACCATAATCCGGCAGTGTCAAATTGCTACAGTATCAATTGCCAATCTCTTGGAAACAAAGCTTAGTATACGTAGTCTAGTATATCTGTAGCATGGGGCCTGTGTGGGCAGTACGTAGTGGCTAAGCATGTAAAGCTTCTTTCATTCAGATCCAGATCCAGATCCGGACATGTTGCAAGCTCAATTAAGAGTTAAAGAATTTGTTGTTTGGTCGAGATCTCCACTCACTCTCCACCGACTCTTCACTGACTTTTCATTGAGTCTTCACTCTTCAGATCTCGAGTCTTCACTGACTTCTGTACGTGGTAAGCTAATTAGGAACATGTCCAAAGCGATCGACATTGAGTCTCTGCATGTACTGTCTAGTAGTGTCTACTGTGTCTAGTACGTAACTACTACCGACCCATGCATATGTCCATGAAGTCGCCGTGGAGCGGCGTGGACCCCCAATTTGATTCTTTTTCTTATCTCTTGGTCCCATTGTGGGCATTTGGACTATCAGATTTGATGTTGTTGAACAAGCTGTAATAAAGCTGATGTATGGGAAGGCAGTGATTAGGCCTACTTTATGACCAAATATATTTACCTGTAAATTGAACTTCATTCCTTTTTTCCATCCACAGGCCTGTAAGCCGATACCCTCATCTTTCCCTCTATCAGTCAATCAGTCAGTCAGTCAGTCAGTCAGCCTTTGACTCATTTATACTGTCTCTTGAAACTATGCAACTATGCAACTATAGAGTCTTAATTACCAGACCGACCCTAAGTTACCTAGCTATTATAGAGCAGCTTACTCTAGTGACGCTTGCTGAAGGATTGGTCTCCTTGCAATGTGCATAACGCAAAGGCCTGTAGTCTATTGCAAAAGGTGATGACAGGCTGACAGATGTTCATGATCGATCTCTTCCTGCTAGCTAGCTCTGAGCTCATGAGCTGAGCCAAACTTTTTCTTTTTCTTTTTTTTTTTTTCTTTTCTTTCGTTTTTTCTTTGCTTCTTTCTTTCGGTTCGAATTCCTTTACTGTAACCGCGGGTCCGTAATTCTGTCAGCCGTTCTCCGCGGTCATGTAACACACTTCTTTTTTTTTATTGTTTAAATTGGCTGTAACATCTCTCTGAAGGCCTTAGCTACAGAGCTACGATAGTTCTCAATTGTCTTTTAAACAGAATCTGTTTTGTTGGTTTTTATATTTATCACTTTTCATTTAAATACGCTTTGTTTTTTATGTTGTTGGGCTTGGACATGAATGAGATTGAAAACAAAAAAAAAACGGTCGGTACCTTCAGTTCTCCTTCTGCCGTAGTCTACTTTCACTTTTAACTAAAAATTTTAGCTAAAATTAAAAGCCGTGGATGTCAAAAAAGTGAAAAAAGTAAAACGGACCTCGGTCTCATGCACGCCGTTTTCAATCACATCATGTAGGGCAATGGGCATTGTACGTAGACTCTAGGCCAGACTAGTCTAGTCAGCAAACTAGAGTCTTTATGGGAGTCTAGATCCCTGAAGTGTCGGCCCTGAGTTGAGCTGAGCTGAGCTGTCAGATAACAACGTTTGCAACGCTTAGACGTCAATCTAAAAGGTGTGAATGAGATGCCGAGATGCCGTATTCCAGGATCTATTCCAAGGAAAATTGCAATAATTACAAGATCTAGACAAGTAAGTAGTCGAGTCTAATACTAAGCTAAAACGAATATACTATATAAAACTCCGCTTCAGTTAAAGGAACAGTTAAAAGTAACCTGTTGGCTGACAGAAACGACTTCTGCTCCGTCCACAAATATATCGTATCAGACCAAGGGGAGGGGGGTAATCCATAGAGGGCTACAAAGCTCACTTCAATTGACTACCGTAGTTTCCAGCATCTATTGAATTCATATGAATGATATCGCAAAGTTGCTACCCGTTTGACGCAACAGTATATACTATATACAGTGTTTTTTGGTGCAAACTGTTGTTACATTGGAGGCAGTTCGTGTAATTTGCTATAGATGGCAGTTCTTGAACTGATATCGTTCTCCTGAATAAAGTGGACTAGAATGTACGATGTGTCGTTATTGTTTCACAGCATTGCTTCAACTAGCCTTCAAGATAATCGGTCGGCCTGTTCTATCAGTTCACTCAGTTCACTGTACCCGTTAAAATGTCAGAGTTTGAATTTTCATTAGACGCCACGTACGTTGCTTGTTCCAAAGGTTAAATCACTCGCGAGTATACGTATAATATTTGGCTTAAGTCATGGCAGAAAAGATGAGTCTTACGGTGTAATGTTTGTAAACCGTGCAGAATCCGTGTTCTCCATCAGTGTTTAGTAACTGTTTACTGTTACTTCAACTTACTTGGCAAGTTGACAGTGACACTCGCACTTTACTTTTGATGCCTTGAGCTTAACATAGAAGTTTAACATTTTAAATTATAGCAGAAAACATTGCCACACGACGTGTTTGTGAACCACAGGTAGCGTACCTGCCGTACACAACAGAGGTCTGCTCAATTGTTAACAGTATACTCGAATATTTCAGTAGCCAATTGGTACTTTCCAGAGGAAACCGAAACAATTAACGTTGAAGCGCTACGACCAGGCTGCGTGGAAAGCTAAATAATAATGGGCAGGCGAACGTTTAAAGTCATGAGGACTAGGCTACGTATGAGCTCATAGGTCATGAGCAGATCCGGATCCGGGGATATCTCAAGAATAGCTAGGTTAGGGCTGCATCTGGAGAGTCGCGCGAGTAGTCAAAATATGGAAATGAATTTATAAAATTTAATTTTTATAAAAACCTGGGGCAAACGTAATAACAATAATAATAATAATAATAATCTGAGCGGCAGAAAAGGGACCTTTTTTGGTTTGGTTTTTGTTCCCTTTTCTTTCTTTGCGCTAGAATAATGGTGGTTGACAAGAGGGCATGAATTGAGAGGGGGAATCGAATAAACAAACAGTGTGCAAGGTGCAATTGGAGAGTGGAGAGAGCGCCAATTGCAGTGAGCAATGGATGTGATGAACGAGACATATGATGGAAGTTTTCGTAATAACAGTGAAATGAAATAGTAGTAGATGCAAGAATAAATAATCGTGTCGGAGAAGGAAGAGGAAGAGGAGGTGGTGTTTGAGGTGGTGGTGGTGGTGGTTGAGGTGGGGTAAATCAATTTAGAGATCGCCCATTAATGAAGAGACACTGGACTTCGATGATTTGATTGTTGAGTGGAGCAATCTCGACAAAAAGTGTGAAAAGGCTGGGATGGGATCGGCTTGAGCGGGGGTTTATGGCACACTGATCCAGAATATTTTGCCTGATCGCAGTACATGATGTTAACCGAGGCTCGATGCCCACAGAGGTAGTATTTGGCAACTTGATAGCACATTTTTTGTTTTTTTTTGGAAAAGAGGAGTAAAGCAGCTGAATATAGACTTGCAAGCAGAATGCAGAATACAGCAGACAGAATACAGAATAACAGTAAGTAGAGACGAGACACAAGAGAAAAAGAGCTTATAAAAGCAAAATAGAAGAAGAGAAAAGATGAAGAAAGAGGAAAGGAAAAGGGAATAAGAAGAAGAAGAAGAAGAAGAAGAAGAAAAGGAAAGGAAAGAAGAAAAAAAAAAAAAAAAAGGAAAAAAGAAAGAGAGAAACAGGAAAGTCATGGCTTAATATATAGTTGGCTATTCTGCTGCTGCTGCTGCTGCTGCTGTAACTTGGTTTATAAGTTGTGTACGTAGTAGCCCGCGGTCTAAGTATACACATACCGGAACTAGAGGAGCAGGAGAGGAGGAGGCCTGAATCTCACAAAAGAGGCATAATTCACATCGTCATCGATTATTTTCAATTTCTTTTTTCTATTTTCTATTTTTTTTGTTTTTTTTTGTTTTTTGTTTTTCTATTTTTTGTTTTAACTTTTTATGATTTTCCATTTTCAATCAATTCCAATTCCATTGATTACTCATGGATTACGTACATACTCATTAGTCACCTACAAGTTACTACAACTTACAAGTACTGCAAATCCCTATTACTGTACGTACGTAGCCAATACAACTTCATACAACCGTTTGTTCCCCACATTTCGGAGAGAGAGGAGAAGGATAAATTGCCACTTTGGGAAACGCTGCCTCGAGGGGGGAAATTCATACTGTTCTAGTTACAACTACTTGTAGTAGACTATCACTATAGTTTAAAACCCAACCCCTGCCACTCCATTGCAACTAGCCAGTTCCTAGACTAGCTATAAAGGCAATTGGCCGTCCCTCCCTCTGCTACGTACAGCGCTAATGCTAGTCATTGAGGAGTTGCAATGAGGACAACATATTACCATACCTTGCCTTACCTTACCCAATTGATAATACCGATATGTATTGCAATGGAGGAGGGGGGGGGGGAATCTCCCATTAAGAGACATGCACCAACTACGCGCGCGGTATAACTGAGAATCTGAGATCACCATTTACAAGTTATAACCATTGAAGGAGATTTTCATTAACTAAACTAGACTACACTTTATTTGCAAGTTCGTTTATAATCAATTGCAATGGCTTAAAACAAAACTTGGCTCTTTCAAAACATAATAACTTACCCAGTATAGCTAAGTTTGCACTTTTGCAGTCATCGCAAGCAAAAACAAAAACGCAAAACTCTTGTGAATAAAAAAAACCGACCTCGGTGAGGGTTGAACTCACGATCTTGCGATTAACAGTCGCACGCCTTAACCAACTTGGCCACGAAGTCGCCGTTTTTTGCTTTTTTTTCTTCATCTTTCAAACTCAAAGGTTAGGGTATTACAAATTTAAAACCATTAGTTTGGTAAATTTTTTTTTTAATTTTCTCCTAAACTTTAGTCTAAATGTTAGAATATTAGTACTACAGTTTCCTTATACTGAGAAATTTTTTTTTTGATTTTCTCCTAAACTTTAGTCTAAATGTTAGAATATTAGTACTACAGTTTCCTTATACTGAAAAACCCCCTAGAGGAGCTTTATTGAATTCTGACCATCCCTACCAGCTAGAATTGGCACTAGTCTAGAGGCTGTCACTTATTTTTATTTTCCAGATAGCCTAGTAATTCTGACGATCGTAAATGTCAGGAGATTGAATTATTTTCGGAGTTAGGGTTTTTGGCTTCTACGAATTCGTTTGGGGTTAAGAGTTTGTGAAAACAAAAAAATCATTTTTCAGACACCTTTAGTAGGCACCTTTAGTATACTCTTAAACCCCAAATTAGGACTTCAATTGTAATCCACAAGAAGCATTAGACTATACCGGTAACATAATCGATTAATTAAAAGCAATCGTGTCCTCTGTGACTCTGTTTGAAATCTGGTACCCAAACGTGATAGACCTTGCGGGTCCCAAATGATATACCTGGTGAACTATCGGGCGTCTTTTTTCTTTACTCAACCTGTAACAAAGCACTTGGAAAATGCGACGGAAGTAAACCCAAATACGCCAGCTGTCCTTCCAGTCGACAGGTAGTTAGGAATTAACTTAGGAATCAAATTCGTGCAAAGATTTGTAAAATATATATATACCGGTATACAGAGGCTATTATGGATCAGGATGTAAGAGCTCTAGTATTTACGTACCAAACTTGACCCAGTAGGAACTACTAATAGGAACTAATAGGAACTAAGTAGGAAGTCTTCATTGCCAACTAAGTATCTTCTCAACTTGAATCACATCCACAAGGAGTACTGTACGATTGAATTTTATGCAGCTTAATAATTACACGCCATTCCCCTCTCGATTGACATACCGGCACATATTACTGGTCTGACTCATAAGAGATGAGCCCTCACACACGCGAGCAGTGAACAACATGCTCTCATTACCTCCTGCCCAATGATTATCTGAGATCGTCGCAACAGAAACTTCCGATCCCCTCACATTTACAGTTAAAGTAGCGGCAGGCCTCAGCGCCATTCCCCTGCCCTGCCAGAATATAGACTACGAGTCACTACGTAGGCTCGTCGTAGAGAGCCTAGTCCACTAATCTAGTACTGTACCAGCGCGTTAGCATTAAAAAAGTTACCCCCAGCGCTTATTGACACACACTTACCCCTCCCTACATTCAAGCCACCCCCGCATTCACGACAGTACTGAACATGGTCGATCTAGCCGCTGGTCTAACTTGTGCAATTGATTCCTGAAAGCTTAGAAAAAGGTCCTAGCTCCATTTGATCGGCCACCGACACCAAAAAGAGCACGATATTCATTCCCCGGTATCCATACGCGAGCTCTAGAAAATGGAAGGGAACCGGTAGCAACCCTAGTCGAGAAAGGGCTCCCCCGAAGCCAGTGTTACCGCATTGTCAGACAGGACAAAAATATCCTGTCGCATGACATGACTTGACAGAGCTCTGTCAATATCCTGTCTGTACTCAGAAATACGCAGCAACGGTACCTAATTTACGCGTAGTACTGTAGCCTTAGTAAACCGACTATCAGTTAACAATAAGAGCCTGAGAAGACTATCAAACAGGTCCTTTAACTTCATTAAAACGAGCAATACTAAAAAAAGGCTAGACCAGCTTGAAAGGAGTTAATATTCCCATGTTGGAAGATTAAGGAGGGTATCCACAATGAAGTTGGTAG
>JAJMKT010000287.1:0-29158 GCA_030563985.1 Geotrichum restrictum
GCTCATTTGCCTACCACATTCAGCGTGAATACTCTCTTCAATCTAACTATGGTAATATAGTATGCTTAGTATTCTATGCGTAGATATGGTACCGCTACGGCGTATTTCTGAGTATAGACACCATGGTGTGGTGTCTGATGTTGGTGTCAATTGATCTGACACCGAAATTCTCTGGTGTCTGACACCGCGGCAACACTGCCGTACGTAATAGGCTATAAAAAATGATGCCGCCAATTGATTGTGTTTATAAACGAGAAAGCCAATCAGGACTTAGAACCCTTCGCTAACTGTCCACATGGGGAAATAAGCCGTCTATATATCTCAATGGAGAAAGAAATAAAGCCGTCGGTAACGCTTTCCCCATATGTGAATATATATAATTTGAACTCTAGACCTACGTAGTTACCGGCGGCTTCTTTAGGGAGGGTCCTTTTATTTTATCCATGGCTTGCGCGCGCGTAGACCCTTTTTTATGAATTACTGTACAGTAGAGTCTGAGTAGACCTAATAATACAGCTGTAGAAATAGACTAGCAAATTTACGTGCTAGGGCCTGGCCGCCTAGGACGTCCTAGGAGGAGCACATGGATCATGGACCATGGTACTGTAGAATATTTGAATGAACGATCCAAAGATTCGTCTCAAGACATTTCCAAAGACATGGGCATTTAAACACTGTAAAGGTCTGTGTTGTTGGATGAATTTAAAGTGAATTCTTAATAGATTTAAAATTCAAAATTTAAATTGAAGCCAAACTCTGCTCAGACTCAGGCAGACTGAGGCAGTCACTCAGCTGCTGGACTAACAAAAGTGGAACAATATCATTCTAGAACAACAAACAACGAACGTTGCCCTTATGACGCAACGCATGTAGACACCTGTCCTGAATTCATAGATACAGTAATTATAAATCAGGCCTTAGATATGATCATCATGATGATATCAGCGCATGAATACGGCAGAAAGGGTCCACCCCTTAACATTTGATTTTGATTGGTAGGAGTCAGAGAGGGTCTTTTCAAAGGTTAAAATTTACACTGTAGCAGCAGTACTAGTGTAGCTGGCCCTAGCTAGCTAATTTCAGACTAGAGCTCAAGATCTAGGCCTCGTCTAGACTAGACCAGAGTCTAGACTCTAGTTCTCTTTCTCTGGGCTTCTCATTTATACGCGCGCGCGTGGGCCATGCATGTGCCGTACAACTGCACATTATCAGCGCTAGTTTAGCTGCTACTCGCTGCTACTTGAGCTAGACCTAGGTCACCTAGGTAGGCTAGCCGCTAGGTAGTACGTACCTACGTAGCTTACTTGCAAATATTTACAAGCTTAATTAATTAGCACGCGCGTGCTGCCATACTAGCGCCCTCCCTCGAGTCCTAGACTAGACTATTTTAGTAATAAGGTGTTAATGACTCATCATGCATGCACAACTCCAGTTCTGGAATCTCCTTGCGTTCTTGTAGACCCATTTATGCAATCGAATCTTTTTTAGCCCGATAATTTCTAGACTAAACGAGCTCAGTTGAGTCGGTTCTACTATTCAGCTGTTCTACACCTATTTGTCCTACATTGATGATTACAATATTATCAAATCATATCGTGACATAATCATTACATAATCATAACATAAGCAACATTTTGCTTGTAACAACTGTTCCTCACCTTCTAAATTTTCTCTCTCGAGTCTCGACGGAAAGCAATACGAATTCCACCTCAACTCGACGCTTATCAAGTTACTAACGAACCATGCCAAATAGAAATCATGGACAGGATACCTGAAAGCAACTCTTCAAGTCAAAGCTATTATGAAATTCGCGACCAGCAACAAAATGAACATTCGCCAGAATTGCAGCTCCTGGAGCAAGAGCAACAACAACACCAAAAACAACAACAACAACAACAACGGCAAGAAGAAGCAGAGCGATTCAACCGCAGAATGGCTCAATCTCTCCTCTACGGTGGCCTTTTAGACTCCACTACTACTACTAAAGCTGCACCGCCTGTCATGTATAGTCACAAGCGACACTCTCGAGATTCTACATCTACGGCTTACCACGCCTACAGGCAACATCCCTCAGAATGTTAGAAACAAGTTCCCCCTCCTTTCCCTTGACCTTTTATCACTTGCTGCCCTCTACTTTTTTCTCTTCATATACTGTAGTTTGCATCATCACCACCCGTGTGAAAAATGTAAAGTGCCTTTTTGTTTGCGATACAATGTTAACCGAGGTAGCTAGCCGTGAATATCAAATCCCAGCATCAACATGAAGAACAATATCAACAGCTGTCCGCTGAAATTGACTACTCTCTAGCAGCGCCTCCCAGGCTTAATCCCGTGTCTGTTACGCGAGCCAGCCGGGCGCGTCGGCCACATCTGGGATTCGAAAATACAAGCAAAAGCAAAAATAGAAACAGGAAGCCAGCCCTGGCCCAGGCGCAAGGATTGTCGTTCAAGCCGATTGTGTTTTTGAAAGAGAGAGGTGACCAAAATCTAGCTACTAATGATGGTACTACTGCTGAACAAGGTGAATCCATTAATATTCCAGATCGTACGAATGAAAATGCAAACACAAAATTTGCGACTGGTGCACCTAATCCACAATTGCAGTCGGCCTGGGCAACTGATTTTTTTGCGCAACAAGAAACATGTGTAAAAAAAGCCAGCAAATGGACTACGAACACTGGAGTTTTTCAAGACGACGGCAACAAAAATGTCCATGAAAATGCAGGTGCAAGCTCCAATAAAAATGTCATTTCGAATACAAATCCAAATCCAAATCCAAGTACAAACAGCTCAAACACAATTTCAATCACCGACGGGGACGATGAAGAAAAGTATTGGGATACAGGCTACGATCCCCGACAACCTACAGACTACAATGTTTACACTGAGAGTCTGGAGTGTGGTCTGGAATCGCGCGACTGGTGGTTATATTTGCAAGACCTTGCTAGTGATATTGGGGTATCTTCCCAAATAGGCACAGATAGGGATCTGGTGAATGGCATTTCTGATAATGACGAAAAGAAAGTTAATGTGCAATATTCGAATGATGTGAAAACTGGTGCTACTGCTAGTCCTAGCTATGGACAGAGCCATGGACCAAACAATTATAATTACAGTTACAATCACGAATCACTACAGGAACAACTACCACCACCACCATCACAAGAAACAAAAATACCAAAACCAGAAAAGAAGGACTTTGCTAAACGAATACTCCTCAGGTACGGGTGGACACCAGGTCAAGGACTAGGCGTACAAGACCGACAAGGGATAACAAAGGCATTGAGACTGAAGCTGAACAGGAACAGGAGTGGTGGTATGGGAGGTCGAGGGAGAATTATTGATAAAAATAAGTTAAATAAGTAAATCAATGATACATTTTTGGATATTATATGTCGGTAAGTACGTAGCAGGAGCGAGAACACACTATGATCTAACTTTAGGCAACATTAGTGGAACGGGAAATCTAGCCAGTCGACTAGAATCGAGAGATACAAAGTGAAGATAAGTGAAATAAGCCTGAGACTGAGTCTTGAAGTATAAATAATAGTAAATCTAGAGTAGCTCAATTCAATCGTATACAGTAGATGCTACTGAGTGTAGAGAAAAGAGGACTTCAAGCGATGACCGAAATCATGGGCTGGACCGTTGGACTTACCTATACTGTATCTTGAAAATGATGCCCAAAGTTGGAGTCGTTTGTATCGGCTTTGGTGTCTGAAGGGCAATGCCTGAAAAGATGTTAGCACTGCGGCACAGCCTTACCATGACGTCACATACAGTACGATTTTCATGTGGAAAAATTTCTCAAAAATCTTTTTTTCCCTCCTTCTTTTTTCCCCTAACCTTTTTAGTCCACATAGTCTACTATATAGCTACAGTATTTACATGGATAATTGACTCTCGAGTCAGAGCGTGACGATATCAGGATCTTGTCATTCTTCTCTCTCCTAATACGAAAGGTTGGCCTTGTTATTAATAGTTGGACGGACCCGACCTTACAGTACTACTTATTTTGAAATGTCTTTATCGGATTTGCCTTTGGAGGTCATCGAGAGAATCCTACCCCATGTGCTTTTCCCCAACAATTGCTTGGGCTACTATCTGGATCACGACAATGACAACCTCTGGGGTCAACAAGACGCACTCAATCTTTCTTCAACTTGCAAGGTACTGCGAAAGCTTCTTTCACCAACCTTATGGCAAAACACACACCTTGATATTACAGGCATGCAAAAATGGCCCTTGCCAAGAAACTACAGGCTTATTCCAGATACAGCACGTCCTGGTTCCAAGCATGATAAGCAGTTCATGTTTTGTTCGTTGAGAGACAAAAATGTTGACTACTTTGCAAGGGATCCTGACTACTCGGAAGAAATTGGATATTCACAAGGAACTACTAGTTACTATGGTCGCGACATGTCTGTATTTCTCGAGCGTCTTGATTTAATGGATCCGGTTCTCAATTACGTCAAGGTTTTTAAAATATATTCTTCCCCGGATGGGCCCGGTATGGCGGTGGCTAGGAAAGAAGGCTTTGAATTCAATACCGAAGCCATAGACAGGTACGCGCTTGCTCTTAGCCTGGTGAACCCTAAAACGATGCCCCTTCTAAAAGACCTGATACTTGATATGCTTCTCATTAGACGCGTGGACCAAGCACACAAGGACCTTAGTCGAATGTTGGGGACTTTTAAAAACAAGGTTAACCTTAATTTAGTTGTGAAATTTGCGCGAGACTGGAGTATGCCTTGGATACGAACTCTTGGATTGTTGCCATTTGTGGTAGATTTGACGGTGCCCAACACGTCTTGTGATGAAAAATCGAGTTCACAGTTAATGAACAATGTGCAAGGATTTACGTGTGCCAGTTTTTCTGACCTACGTTTTATTCCTCCTTTTGTCGTGAGGTCAACATGCATCACATATTTGGACTTCTCAGATGTATTTTCCCCTCCCAGACACCCAAAGTATGACTGGATTCCAGCAAGTGTCAAAGTTTTGAAATGCAATCGTGATTGGTTATGGCCTGAAGGCGACGAAGAAGAAGAAGAAGTGCATTTTCAAGTTAATGATAACGTGTCTTCTCTTACGATAAAGTATGTTCAGCACTCTGGTGACAGTTTCGATATGAGTTGCATATTCTACTTTCGGAAATTAACGGAGCTACAAGTTTATGGTGTCCAAGACGTTAATCGAGGTCAGCTCTTTGACAAACACTTGAAAGACCTCTTAAGCCAAAACAGCCGAACTCTTTTGAAATTTAGAATTGACAAAATTTTCCCGGAGAACCTCGAAACAATCAAAGAATATTGTGATGCACTTCAGACCCTCGAATACGGATTAGAATTGATACCAGTAGCACGCGAAAATAACACTGAGAAACTCTCTCAGGCGATGTCAATGTGGGGACCTAACTTGCGCGAACTTAACTATCAGGTGGGATCCTTTTTCAAAAGGTATCGTGTAACTGGGGACGTTAGAACAGATAGCCCAGTAATCCTAGGATATATCAACTACGACGTATTGCGCTCGCAAGTATTGAGTCATCCCAAGTTAGAATTCAATGCTGTGAAGCTAACGTTTTCAAAGCCACATTTTTCTGAAAGCCTCTTGTTTGGAAGTACATTTCAACAGTCCCCAGATAGCAAACATTTCAGTATTGCAGACTTTTGTGAGTTTACAGATCTAAAGTTGTTCAACACTCCTTACGAAAAGGCAACAGTAAACCCCCGTGTGGGCGAATATCATGAATATATCTACCATATTTTCTTTGTTATGGACTTTGAAAAGTTGAGGACTCTTGTCAAAAAAGCAGATTTTAAAGGAGTCTCTTTTGGATAATTGAAGTAACCATACACCCATTTGCGCAATTGTGTAAGGTTCCAATGTCGATATAACTATTATGTGTTTTATTTGACAAATGCAATGGCACTACAAATAGTCACTGAACTTGTACATATAATTAAAAAAGATCAAACATGTTATTTTATGGTAGAGCTGAGAAAAAATATGTCAGTTAACAAATAGTTATTTTCTACACATTTCTAGAACTTATAATCTAGGCTTACCGCACATGTAAATGCTTCCATGACATGAGAAAGAGCTCTACTGCGGCTTTTATACTGAGGAAACTAGTGCAGTAGCTGAAATAGGGCCATATCATGCCAAAGAGTGAAGGCAAAATAGAAACGAATACTATACACTTAACAGGTCTAATTATTTCTGATTTTTAAAGAAGGGAAAGGTTCCCAGAATTGTTCAACAATTGGATCTCTAGAAGACACAATGTAAGAAAAAATAAAAAATGAGCAATTATGAACTGTCTTCCTGTCGTTAACATTAACCACTACCTTTAACGTAATCGTTTACCATTGTACATTGTAATTAGGCCTTTGCCTTTTGTCGTGTTGCTTCGATCAAATGTAAGCGCGCGGTCCTCAGCCATAACAATACCCACTTGATATCTCCAGCATAGATAGATAGATATACCATATAAGTATTTTTATTGTCCAGTTTAATAGGGGGAAAATACACTAACTGAAATAACTATTTAGACGTGGAGTGGGGACATGGTTCGTTTTTCGTCAGATATACAGACTGAATCAGCCATAACTGCTTTACTAATGTCATAACGCTTCGATGGTGCCGAGATTTCCACGAATTTACAAAGGTTCAAGGTCTCCGAACTTTAGCACCAAGGGCAAACCAGTTATTCGAAGCTGGGGGAAAAAAACCTTGAGTGAACTACCCTAGAAGGTCGGCCATCATGGTGAAATGTGGGTAATTTGAAGAAAACTTGGCTACCGCGAGAAGGCCTCTTCAAAAATCTAGAAGACCCCCCCCCCCATCGAGATCAAGCTTTCGAGAGGCTTTCGATAATTCTTGTTGCTCATTCTCATATGTGCGGATATTCAGTCAAGATATGGCGTGGCGTTTCTAGTATTTCACATTCACAAAATAATAATAATAATAATAATAATAATAATCTCGTTCTCCAATGATAAGTCGGTGGAAATATTTCCCAAACTTGCCGTAGCCCATTTTAAGTTGGACAATCTTGCTTAGAGTTGGTCTGTCAAGCTAGCCTTTTCATGACTGGAGTTAAATGGGCTCTGCGAAGTACGACAGCTGTACGGGATTCTCACCGGTGATGGTCCAGTACGTAATATTGTGCACCCCCGTGTCCTGCCCAAACTTTCTCGCTCAAACTTTCTCGCTCAAATTTGTCGTGCTCAATTTCTTTGGCTCTTATCCTGAGCGGTCGCAATACTTTTTTCAAGCTGCATCTCTCCTTTTATTTCCTAACTTTCTTTCCATGGCGGGCGCTTTTCGCTGCTTTTTTACATAGCCCAAGGCCTCCATGGTAAAAAAAAAAAACCTTTCTTTCAAGTAAAACTAAAGGAAATAAAGCACTTGAAGGTTTAGGATGGTCAAGGCAGACTTTACTTATCCTCAACGGGGTACCAAAAAAAAAAAAAAAACATTTATATACATTTTGTATCTAAATTATATGTACAAAATAAAAAAATTTAAGCCAAAAAATAAAAAAATTGGTACTGTTATATAATAGATTAGGTAATAAAAACACTATAAACAAACAATTGGAAGGCAACTTGGCCGAGCGGTCTAAGGCGTTCGACTCAAGAGAAATCTTCACTGATCACAGTGCTTTCGAATCTCGTAAGAGGCGGGGGTTCGAATCCCCCAGTTGTCACTTTTTATTTCATATTACCAAATATTTACCCTAGCCCCTCTTATTTCTACGTTGGTGTTGAACAAAATTCCTATTTTTCTAGCGACCAGTAACAAAACCTTTCGAATTCTCATTTAAATTTTATTTCGTTTTCATTTTTATTTTGAATCTTACAGACTAATGTCCAAGTTCAAGCTTGACCCGCGACTCATTTTAGATCTGGTGTGCTTCTTGGGCGCCAGTGCCTCGGTGTACTACCTGATTAGCCAGGTTGTGAACTCCATGGGCGATTCAGGATCAAAGGCTCAAAACAAAACTAAGGCAAATGCCTCGGTACGCAAGTTGCAGCAACGGCATCCCGGATTAGAACTAGCTCTAGACGAGTACGAAAAGATTATTGTTAATTCTGTCATTATGCCTGAGGACATAAAACTGGGGTTTAATGGTTAGTACTAGCAAGGCTAGAGGGCGCCAGACCATTAACATGATATTGAATAGACATTGGTGGTTTAGAAGACATTATTGATGAACTACGCGAGAGCGTCTTGTACCCTTTGACTGTGTAAGTACTACCGGTGGTTATTTGAGTCGAATGCGGTTGCAGAGCTAACGAAATTAGACCTGACTTGTATAACTACCACAGCACTCTCTTGAAAGCGCCAAAGGGCGTTCTACTCTACGGCCCCCCCGGATGTGGAAAGACAATGCTGGCGAAAGCTCTGGCAGCGGAGAGCTCGGCCAACTTTATCAACATCCGCATGTCCACAATCATGGACAAGTGGTTTGGGGAAAGTAACAAGCTCGTTGCCGCCATTTTTTCACTCGCGCACAAGCTGCAACCCTGCATCATATTCATTGATGAAATGGACTCGTTCTTGCGAGAGCGACAGTCCAGTGACCATGAAGTCACATCAATGCTCAAAGCCGAGTTTATGACCCTTTGGGACGGACTTACGTCCGACGGCCGCATTTTGGTGTTGGGGGCCACCAACCGAGCCAACGATATTGACGACGCCATTCTCCGTCGCATGCCCAAACGGTTCCCCGTCAAACTCCCTGACCGGTCTCAAAGACGACGGATTCTTGAAATCATGCTCAAAGATGCAAAAATCAGTCCTACATTTGACATTGATCTCGTTGCCGAGAAGACTGCGGGCATGTCTGGAAGCGATATCCAAGAAGCTTGCCGAAATGCTGCCATGGCAGCTACTAGAGAGTACATACGAGGAAACTTTGAGAATGGACGACGGAAAAAACTTGCAACAGCAGAATCGAGTGAGGTCCCGATTCGTCCGATTACGACCGAGGACTTTTTCAAGCAGACCGCCTCGGAGACTCCGCTCCCGACTACGGCGGTTCGAGAGATCCGGGACATGCCTATGTCTGCTGATATTGAGTAGATCAGAGCAGCTGTGTACATATATAACAATTCCCATACCTATCAAAGATAACAGTTAATGAGAGAAAGAGCGTATCGCATATGTTGGGTGATGGTCTTTATTATTTTTATTTTTACAGTACTGTATTTTTATTTTTTATTTTTATTTTCATCTTTGTCATGTTCAATCCATCGACTCAACCATCGACTGAACCATCGACTGAACCAAAACCTCTTCAATTCGACTCATCAATCCAACGATACCGTTAGCTATGCCAGAAGCTGTGTCCTCCTCCGCTGAGCCAAGCGCTCCCGCGGCAACTATGGCTTTTCCTGGTGTTGTGCCTCGCAAAGGAACAATCAAGATCATTGATGGCAAAAAAGTCATTTTTGACGAGAACGGTAAACCGTAAGTTAAGGCCCATGACACTGGTCATTTCCTCTTTTCAAATCCATTGGCGTAGCATTTGTGTATGTTAACGCCTGTTCCAGATGCAGAATGTGCTCGTCTCTTGGTGACTTTCAGTCCATGTTGCCACAGAAAAAATCAACAAATCCTTCTTCTGGTGCGACAAGCGGTAGCAGCAGTGGCACAAAGGCAACCACCGCTACTGCCGCCGCAGCTACTGCCATTGTAGCTTCTAGTGCCACTACCGCCACTGCCCAAAAAGAATGTCCTCCAGACGTAAACCAACTCGGTCGAGCCACCTGGACCTTTCTTCACTCACTGGCTGCCACTTATCCCGAGAAGGCGTCCCCTGCTGAACAAAAACAAATGTCGTCGTTTTTGGGGATCTTTTCAAACATTTATCCGTGCTGGCACTGTGCTGAGGATTTCAGGGACTGGGTGTCAGTGCCAGAGAATAAACCAGCGCTGAGTGGACGCGACGCGTTTGGAAATTGGCTTTGTGTTGCTCATAATGAAGTCAATCAAAAGATTGGAAAGCCTGAATTTGATTGTAAAAATTGGAAGTATCGATGGGTCGATGGTTGGCCTGATGGATCTTGCAAATAGATGAGGTATATCAAGAGTTAATACCAATTGTACATAGTTATAAAGAAAATCCCCACAAACGTCAATTCGAAATATATATATATGCTCATCTAAATATCAAGTAAATGCTGACAAGTTCAGTGGCACTGAGCTACCGCGTCCACTAGGATACAGCTTTTGCTTACCTTCAAACTTACGGGGTCGCGGGATATTTCCTACGTTTCGAAACTTGAACCTTGAATCGTCAATAACAACCTTTCCAGACGCACTCCCATTTCCACTGCCTCCTGAAATTGTGTATGCAGAAGAATCAATTGTCCGAATGTTGCCAGGAGGAGGTGGAGGCACACGGGCCGCACCCGAAGCTGTACGGTTACGTCGATTGAAAATTCCTCCGTTGCTACTAGTTCGCAAATTAGCTGTAGCAGGAGCAGCGCTCGGAGGTGGTGGCGGTGGGGCCCCAGGAGAGTTTGAAACTGGCGGAGGAGATGACCTTGTCACTGACGGAGGTGCATGTTGAGGGGCCGCAGCTGGTGGAGGAGGAGGAGGAGGCGCAGCTGGAATATAGTTGGACTGTGGAGGAGGAGGGGGTGGGGCCACAGGGATTGATGGGGCCGAAGTTGGAGGGGGAGGAGCCGCTGCTGGAGGTGACACGGTAAATGTAGGTGGTGGAGCAGGCGGTGGGGCAGGCGCTGAAGGAGGTGGGGGAGCAGGTGCCCCAAATGAAGAAGCGAGTGCAGCATGAGCAGCAGCAAAGCTAGATGTTGTTGATTTTGGAGCCGGAGCAGACTGCAATGGCGGAGGAGGAGGTGCACTTGGTTGGGAAGATCCGTTGTTACTAGAATTATAATGCTGAGACGATGGAGTGCGAGATGAGGGAGATCCAGGTATTGCGGGTCGGTTATATGAAGGAGAGCGAGAGCGTCCGCGATCTGAACCCGGCATAAGAGGCGCTGATCCAGAAGGTTTGTTGAAAGTAGGAATAGACGGAGCAGACACAGGAGGAGGCGGAGGTGGCGCTCCTGGGGCGGCTGGAGATGACACATGTCGTAATTGAGGGAAGCCTGAGGCCGAAAAGGGTTCCGTGACATTACGCTGTGGACGCGCAGAAGGAATACCTGGCGGCTTTTTACCTGGGATAGGAGGGGCAAGCTTTCCAGGAGGCGACGGAGCCATCTTACCAGGAGGAACTGGAGCCAATCTTCCCGGCATTTGGGGAGCTTGGCTTTGCGGCCGTCTTGGGAAGCTTGGAACCGACGGTGCCGAAGGAACAGGACTAGACGAGGAAGAATTGCTTGATGAAATTCCACTGGCGGCACTGCCTGCTTCGGCACCAGTTTTCACACCTCCTCCTCTACTTTTCAGCTTGGGAATGCCTCCACTCAGCAATCCAGCCAATGCGTTTCCGCCACCACCCATTGGCACAGGAGGAGCGCCAGAGCTAGGAGGACCCGAACTGCCTGGGACTGGAGGGGCGCCTCTACTTGGAGGCGCCGACGAGGATGAATTGGTGTCAATAATACGGCCACCGGTTTGGGGAGCACTTCGATCAACAGTCACAGTCTTTTTCAATTGTCGTCCCTTGCGAATTTCGCCGAACAGCGCATCTCGTCCCGGTGCACCCTTGGGAGGTCCAGGTGGCTTGGCCGTCTGGCTAGATAAGTTACCAAATGAAGGTGGAGGTGGAGCAGGAGGAGGGGGTCCCCCAAACATTGCCGGAGGGGGAGGTGGAGGAGGTGGGGGAGGAGGACCGGCCATGATGATAGCGACAGGTAGAAGTGTACAGAGAGTAGGGGTTGTAGGATACTTTAGAAGGTTGAGTTCATGAAAATAGAGGGTTTAAAGTGTAAAATGCGAGTAAGTTTGACGTGTGAATACCAACATAGATATTTCAAAAGGGTTACCCGGCCTATTTTAGTGGAGGTCAAAAGTTCGCAACATAGCTCATGTCATGATCATTTAATTCCATGTGCACACCCGCCAGAACCACAACGATCACAACGACCACGACGACCACGACGACCACGACGACATTGCAATGAACATCTCTACCTCAACAATAGCACAGGGCAGACGCAAGCCTACACAAAATATTATCGACGACGAAGACGCATCAGAGCTCAAACTAGGCCCTGAGTTTGATATTCACCAGATCACTCACGATGGCGTAGAAACTCCATTAATTACTTTGAATCTGTCAGAAACGCGTTTGCTGATTAACGCAGCTTTGAGACAGCGGCGGCGAGAAGAAAATGCTGGCGGCAACATGGACGAAGCAGACGGTAATGATAACGACGAAGAAGAGGACTTTTCCAACTCCAACGAGTATGCTGAACACCTTTTACGGCATAAATGATTGTGCTAATCCTCTAGGGTCTTACGAAAAACGCAGGAATACCTTTCGATATTTGCCAGATTTAGAGATGAACAGACTGTCAGTGCTGTGGAGCATCTCTTAAAGTCGCCCGAGAACGCAAGCCTCCACCCGTTTGAGATCGCACAGCTCGGTAAGAGACTCCACGAAGGCTGTTATAGTTTTTGGTTTACGTGTTAACATGTTAGGATCTCTGGCATGCGAAGAGGCCGAAGAGGCGAAAACTCTGATCGCCAGTCTGTCCGACAAAAAGTCAGATCAAGAGCTTCAGGTCCTTTTGGATCAGGTTAGTTGAAAAGAAACCGTGACGCGTTCGTTATTACTGACTTCATGTTCCAGCTCCGACAGTTTAGTTAGCTAGACTATATTTATTCTGTACACAGTACTCGCTCTCTTTTATGCTAATAAATAGATTGTGCTGCAATATATACATTTGTGACTCTACATGAGAAGAAGCTGGTCCTGGTACTTGTGAAGGAAAGGCCGTCCTCCATGAATGTACCATTTTGGCAGGCAAGAAACGCTTATAAAGTCAACATTATCACCTGGCCTTTCTCCGGTGCACAGGCAACGTCCAGAAGAATAAGACGCATCGTCATGAGGACATCTGTAATATGGATCATGCCTATAGCCAACGTCGGCGAAATGGTGGATCTGAGATTTGTTCAGCATCATGGATAATGCAATAGTATGAACAGGAGCGTCACCCCATCGTTCGTAAAAGAACCCACCTGCCGCGTCCAAATATTCAAAGTATCGCTGATACTGCTCCGAGCGGAAAAAGTTGAGGTTGGCAATTTCAAAATTACTCCAAAAGTGGCACATGTTATACTCACCGGGCGCGTCAAGATGGAAATCATTAGGACGGTTATGAGACTTGTCTAGAATGAACTGAGCAGCGTTATCTGGAGCAAGAACGTCTGGATTCTTCTCAAAGAACTCTTTGCTCGTATTCCAAAGCGTAGGAATCGTCTCTGGATATTCAGGAATCGCAATTACAAATCCGTACATTTTGCCATTCTGTCTCATCATTGTGAACGGATCGTAGGTCATATCGCAATAGAAATGCGTATCTGGCTCTACACGCCAGTACCAGTCGTATTTTTCCATGATCTTTTGTCGGTAGAAAAAGCCAGAATTAAATCGGCACATGTGCCTGTAGGACTTTGATGGCCCGTATATCACTCCTCTCTCGCTGTAGTCGTTAAGGCACTCTTCGAACTTGTCGGGATCAATATGATCAGGAAGAGACCAGTCACTATGTGGAACCTGGCCGTATTCCACCGTTCCTGAAGCCATGCCAGTCGTTAATCGCTTGAACTCGTCCGTAAACAAGTCGTCATTCAAGAAGGTCCAAGGGTACCTGTGCTGACGGTTAAAGCGGTCTTCAATGTCTCGCATTGCCTGAAGTGCTTCAAAAAGCTCGCTGTTGCGCACCAGCATGAAAAGAGTGGCCTTTTCAGCGCCAATTTGAGTTCGGTTTTTGTTCACCATAGGTGGATCAGGCCTAAATGTATAGTCGTGAATAGTCTGCTCAAAGTCGGTATTGCCTATGGGCTTTTCGTAATCGTCTGAGCTGAGCCATTTGGTCTGGGGTTCAGTGCTGAGTGACGTGTGTGCTTTGAAGGCACCCAACAGGCCTGCCAGTAAGCCTTTATCGTCATTTAAAACCGGTAAAATGGCGAATAGAATGCAGAATAGACCAGACACTAACGGTAGCCACTTGAGCCATACTTGAGCAAGACCTCTGGCCATTTTTTTGCTGGCAAAAGATCTTACAAAAAAGTGTGACAATAGAATAAATGGTAGATTTTAGAAAATAAAAATGAAAATAAATAAAAACCGGTGACGCCAGCTTAATTAATTCCACCAAAAGCGAAGCCGCACCATCCTTGCCCTAGCCTTAAAGTAGTTTAATCCTATTGGAGAACTCCCAAATTCTGTTCCTCAAAGAATTCTGTTCCTCAAAGAATTCTGTTCCTCAAAGAATTCTATTCCATTACGCGACACATGTGCTCTGTCTGACCCTCGATAATGTTATTGAAACCAACCATATCAGTTTATGCCTCTACAATGGCACGGAGCTTGCCTAGAGCCCATTATGGAGGTCACTCGAATCTCAGCAGTGCCTTTTGTCGGCTTATGGCGACCAAGGCAACCACGAAACCAATAAGACCACTTGCTCAGCGTCCGACTGTACTCACGGCCAAAACCAAGACTGGCGCCGATATTCCTCCACTTCCTGGCTGGAAAGTCCCTCGAAAGCTTTTGTGGGCAGTTGTGGGAGCTTCGGGCATTGGTGGTGCCCTTTTATATGCCACCAAAGATAAGGATACTAGCTTGTCGACAGCTGGCCGCCATATGTATCTTACGTTAGGAAGGATTAGTGTTGTAGCCGTTGCAACGGTAAAATGCCTTTACTTGTACAAAGTTCTTCAGGGAAAGAAGTTTGAAACAGACCAGGAGCGAGACAAAGCCTATTCAGAGTGTCACTTGAAGGCCGCACTCATAACCCGCAAGGCACTGGAGACGAATGCCGGCATCTTTATCAAACTGGGTCAACATGTATCAGCAGTAACTTACTTGTTTCCTCCGGAATGGACTGAGACAATGATACCACTGCAAGATTGCTGCCCCGTGTCGTCTATGGAAAGTCTCCGAGAAATGTTCGAGGAGGACATGGGAGCCGGTGTAGAGGACTACTTTGATGAGATCGACCCTATTCCACTGGGAACTGCTTCTCTGGCACAAGTTCACCGAGCTAAACTTAAAGGAACTGGCGAAGAAGTTGCATTAAAACTGCAGCATCCGTCATTGAAGGAATTTGTCCCGCTTGATATTTTAATGACCCGCACTGTGTTTGCCATTATGGACTATATTTTTCCTGAGCACCCCATGCTTTGGCTCAGTGAAGAGATGCAAGAGTCCATATATGTGGAGCTTGATTTTACAAACGAGGCCCGCAATGCCATTCGCACAGCTGCTTACTTTAAGGACTACTACGACGTGACTGCCTTGCGAATTCCAGAAGTTGTTTGGGCTAAACCCAGAATTCTGGTTATGGAATTTTTAAGCGGTGGCAGACCGGATGACTTGGAGTTTCTTGACAAACACAACATTTCTCGCGCAGAACTAAGCAATTGCTTTGCTCACATATTCAACAACATGGTGTTTACCCCTAATGTCGGGCTTCATTGCGACCCACATGGAGGTAACATTGCCATCCGACCAGTGAGTGTGAGTGCGGGCCCCTGGGCCAAGCGAAACTTTGAAGTCATCTTGTATGATCACGGACTATACCGCGATGTGCCTACTGATCTACGTAGAAGCTATGCGCACTTTTGGCTGGCACTCATTGACAAGGACGAACCTGCAATGAGAAAATATGCGGAGGAATTTGCAGGCATTAAGGATGACCAATTCCGGCTGTTTACATCTGCCATTACTGGCAGAGACTTTGAAAACGCTGTCACCAATGTGGTATCAAGGCGGACCCATGTTGAGACTGAAACCATGGCTCGTTTAGCTGCTCAGGAAGATTTGATGAGTCAAATTATGGTATTGCTTCATTCCATGCCTCGTATTGTCCTTATGATTTTGAAAACAAATGACTTGACGAGGTATCTTGACCTAAAGCTTGATAGTCCTCTTGGTGTAGAACGCACTTTTCTAATTATGGCCTCATATTGTTCTCGTACAGTATACGAGGAAGGCCGCGAAAAGATTTTGCACAAATTCCGGAGCTGGTCGTTTGCGAAATGGACAGGTTTGTTTGCAAATTGGTGGACATATTTTGAGCGTCAGTCACAGTTGATTGCTTACGATATTGCGGTAACGCTCAGGAATGTTTTCTAGTCTAATCTTTCATTTTGCACACGAAATCATATGTAGGTTCTAAAGTAAACAGACAAAATAGAATGGGTTCATAGAAGAAAATAAACGAGCGAGAGAGTTTCAGATATCTCGAGAAGGTATGAACTTAGCAAAACGTAGCTATAGCTAGTCAAGAACTCACGTTGCGCAACGTTTTATTAATTAATTATTTTCATACCTCAGAGTCTTAGACATGCTTGTGAACTACTGCAATATTTTGATGTCCTACGTCAGTGGACCACGATAATCAGCATGCAAGCCGCGGTTCGGGGACAAATACGAGACAAAGGTGGTCAAATATGACGAGTTAAAAGAGCCCGATGAGAATGCTGATAGTGGTGACGAATCACTGACGATGCCAATTTTCTAAAACTGTATTCATCGATTAAAAGCGAGTACCGGTAGATATTAAAAGAAAAAGTTATTACTCGCTTACATCCCATCAATTCCCTATTTGAATACGAACTAGAATCAATCGTAAGGCCAAATGGCTTAATAAAAATATTTACACTGGCAAGCTGATATTCGTTGTCTTATTTCAGCAAGACATTAGAATGCGGTGAATATTTCTCTAGAAGAAAGGATTGTTTAATAGTAAAGAAAAAGGTTTGAAAGGCTGAAAGGTATAAAGTATGAGGTTGATGATGTTTTCGTGATTTTAGTAAAACTCTTATCAGATCGAGCATGAATATTACGACCTTAAATAGAAAAATATTAATTTATTTGATTGTGCTAACAACGAGTTAATCAATCGTATCTTTCACTCCAAGGCCAAATCACTGGTCCGACATAGATCTGTTAAAGGGCCAAAGATCATGGAATTCATCAAGTAAAACAAAATTCTAAACCACTAATTGTGATTCGGCGCAAAACCGTTTATAATTAATGAATTTACCTTTGGGAACTTGTAAATGTGACAACGATCTGCGCGTACAGTACTAGATTAGGACAGAAAATTGACCAATAGTAGGCGCATGCAGCTGGCCTCCACGAATTCCAGTGTAGCGCTACGTACTACGGTAGATATTGTATTCGTAATCTTGTAGAGTTGAAATTCAACATTGTGCTATAACTAGGTCTCTTTAATTTTTTTGGTTGTGCAAATAAATGGCTAAGCCATCTGGACTAGGGCTTGACACTTTGTGGGAACTGCAACCAGTGCCTTACCGAGAGACGCTTACTCATCAGAGATGATCAGAGAGCGGACCCTTTTTTATCAAGTTCAACTCCCATAGGATACGACTCAGATGGTAACTAGACTCGCAATTCTTTTACACACTGAAGGTTACGAGAAGTAAGCTACTGCAGTTTCATTCTTCTATAGCATCTCTTTATCCGGTTTATCTACGTGTAGAATTCGACTTTTGTAACCGGATGGACAAAAATTCAAAATAGAAATAGGTTTGTGTGTTGCCAAGGATCATGCTTCGAATTTATTGTACAGGTGACAATGCTATTTGCTCATTTTACTCCAGAACTTTTACCAAATACCACATAAGGCCGCTTGTTTCAATTTCCAGCCGCTCTAATATTCTCTTGATACTATAATCATACGTTCAATCGAATTGCTGGCCCCGATTTGTTTTCCAAGAATGGACTTTGTATGCCTTTGGATTTTGAAATGATAGTGATATCTTATTCCATCCTTCATGTCAATGTTTGTGATCAGAGGTCAGTAGGGAGTTGGCTTTCTTGACTCCGAAACTTAGCAGGTTGGCGAAGTAAGAGTGCGCTCCAATCATACTCCAAAGCTTGATTGTACTCATCATTTAAACCTTTATTGTAATCTTTTATTATTAAAACCTTTATTTGAACTACTCCTACTCATAACACTAACGTGTCGAGCACTACTTAACGTCATATTATCCAGAGGGCACCATCTACAAGGATCTAGTGCTACAAATATCCTTTCAAGAAATATTGAATTTTTGTCAGGTTGGTTGGGCTTCCGTGATAGTTGGAAGATCCCTTTCTTTCAATATGGGTGGACGAAAGAGAAAAGCAACGACATCACCGTCGGCATCACCAGCTAAGACGCGCGCACGCGCTGCGGCGGAACATTCCAGCGCCAACTTGCCTGAGAGGGATCTTCCAACTATCACGAATAATACAAGGAATAATTTGAAAAGAACCTTGGTCGTTTTGTATAAATGAAAACAAAAGAAGGTCTCCTTAACGTACCCACAATTCGAAGACGCAGAGCACCAAATTGTGCAAATTCCTTTGAGAGATTACTAGTACATCTTGCAAACAACTGAATAGTATGCAAAATCTTTAGGCAGTAATTATCATGTCCACTTATATTCAGAGCGCAATTTGTTTTACAAATTCTCGCTATTTACCAGTAGAGTATGCGTGACACGGTAACCGAAAGCTTCAAACAGTAAGCCTTGGGGATCTACTTATCAACTTCAGGCTTAACTGGCAGAAAAATTTGGCTATTTTAAGTCATATTTATGATGCTTTACACAGCCTCAACGAAGTTTAGATTAATTTCTTGACGAGTAATATTCAGGTCATACTAATCATCGGTATTTGAAGTGACTCCTCAGCCATGTGCTAATTATACTTACCAAGTAGTTTATATTAGAGAAGGCTTATCAGTGACCTTTTGGATCAACATCTGAATGACTAAAAAATTAAGACGAATACAGAATATTGAAGAGGATCTAACTTTCGTCAAATCACATAGCCTATAGTCACCGTATACTATACTTAGATGCCAATATAGTGTAATCCGTGATATCTTTTCCCCGTCTAAACTTCATGAATATGAGATTCCTAAAATATTCTTTTGTTCTCATCTCTGTCGCTTACGTCTATGTTCTTCAAACATGCAGTCTATACCGTCATTTTTTAGGAAATTTAATCCATGAATTGCTTTTCTTCAAACAAGTATTATTCCATGTCAGTAATTAGTTGATAATTATACTAAGCAGGCATTAGATGTCGGTCAAGTAATTGTACGAGCTCTACTTCAGCAGCTCCATAAAAGTGTTCTCTTATGGACGCTAGCTTCAAGTCTAAAATTGAGCGAGAAAGACACTGATACAACATGAAGCGATCTCAAGTGATATCTAGTCCAAGCTGCTTATATGACTTTCAAATACATCTCTTATAATAATGGGTTAGCATATCTTGCATGCTCATAGAATCAAGCGAGTATCAATATTTAACCTTAGCCAGTGTTGCACCGAACTCTTAAAACTTCTTGCTCTTAACTTGTGGTCTTCTACATATATCAAATCAATTAATTTGATAACCACCAAAGACTAGATCACTATTGTTGACCCTCGATGTCAATATGATTTGTGCCACTAGAACAACTGTATGGAACGTCATGAGGCCTTAATCAACATACAAATATCTATTTCAAAGTGTGGCATGTAGTCGTTCCATGGCACAGAGCCATGTACAAAAAACAATATTAAACCAATATTGCAAAGATATCACGAAACCAGCTGAAAAAAACTCTGGTTGATGTTTGTAATTGTAATGTTAAGGGTAAGGGCAATAATTCAGCCTCGCTTAATTTGGACTTGCCGAAGAATAAACACATTCAAGCCCAATCTTCGAATTTCTTCACATCACATTAATGAATTGATATAGAATGGCACATCCAAAAGTTGTCGTCTTTGATTTAGACTACACACTCTGGCGTAAGTTTCAGCTTTTGCGGGCATTCAAAGTCTAACAGTCATGTCTATTTAGCTGTCTGGTGTGACACTCACATCTCGCCTCCAATCAAGCAAGGCACGGACAAGACTGTTATTACTGACAGGGATAAGCAGACTTTGGGGTTCTTCCCAGACGTTCCCCAGATTCTCTCACATCTTAAAAGACACAAAGATGTAGAAGCAGTTGTGTCTGCTTCTCGGACACATGCCCCACGTATTGCTGAGAAAATGCTCAACATGTTACACGTACCACATGAGGGTCGTCTTGTGTCGTCTTCTGAACTATTTGACCACAAAGTTTGGGGTATTGGCTCAAAGATTGCTCATTTTCAAGAGATCCAAAAACTCACTGGCGTAGAGTTCAGCGACATGATTTTCTTTGACGATGAAATGCGAAATAGAGACGTTGAACAGCAACTAGGCGTCACATTTGTGCAAATTGACGAGTGGGTGGGCATGACTTGGCTTGCATACGAGGGTGGTCTGGATCGATGGAGGGAGCGACAGAAGACTAAAAAATAAGTAGCAGTATTAACCAGAGACCACGCACCAACCATCTTTAGATTGAAATCCATTGAAGGGCTCCATGATGATGAACACATCAACTAAGCGCACGTGTAGTACCAGCCATATATAATTACTATGGGTTATAGCTTAATGGTAACCTTCGAATAGTAATGCTAAAGCGAAGTCTGTGGTATACCAAAAAAAAAAAAAAAAAAAATGAAAATCAAAACAAATAAAAAAGCAATACACAAAAAACCCTCCCACCAATTCTCAAATTCTGAGCATCTTTTGAGTCCTCGCATTTGTCCATTGCACCACTCGTTAAGTAACAGACGCTATGAAATTTTTACTTGCGGCAGCCTTTTGTATTAGTCCAGTATTTCTTTCAACCGCGCTGGGAAGCAAGTACCGCCCAGTCGTATTGTGGCACGGGTTGGGAGACAGGTATGATTCTCCCAGCATTGAGCGTGCTATAGCCAGCATTCAAACCCCTCATGAAGGCATCCAAGTATATCCAATAAGATTGTCAGAGGACGGCTCTGAGGACCAAAAAATGACTTTAGTTGGTTTCCTTAATGACCAGGTAATGCGCTCTTCCTACTCCTTTAAGTGTGAGGGTTTCTAATTCATCTACATTCATAGATTGACTTGGTGTGTGACCAGCTCAAGACAGTTGAGGGACTTGAAAATGGGTTTGACGGTGTTGGGTTCTCTCAAGGTGGGTTATTCCTGCGAGCCTATGCCGAGAGATGCAATGACCCTCCATTGAAGACTCTTGTTACGTTTGGGTCTCCCCATAACGGTTAGTATTTGCACAGTTCAACATACTTCTAGTACTAATTGAGGTCAATTGAAGGAATTGCAGACCTTCCCGCATGTGGTGAGCGCGACTTTATTTGCAAGAAAAGAAACCAGTTGATTATAAACCGAGCATATACTGAGTACGCACAGACGCATAGCGTGACAGCTCAATATTTCAGAGTGAGTCTTGATTTGTCAAGAAGAAACCAGACCTGTTGATGCTGATTTTTTAGGATCCTGAAAACTTTGAGACATATTTGAATCGCTCTCGTTTTCTAGCCGACATCAATAGCGAGAGGGATGAAAAGAATGCTACATACGCTGCCAACCTTAGTACGCTAGAGCGACTAGTTCTTGTCCTTTTCGACGCAGATACCACAGTTGTCCCTAAGGAGAGTGCTGTAAGTATGCCACTGATATATTCATTTTTACCTCTAACATAATGACTATAGTGGTTCCAAGAGTTTAACAAGACGACTGGTGAAGTGACACCACTTGAAAAGAGGGCCCTTTATACTGAAGACTGGATTGGCCTGAAGACACTAGGCGAAAATAACCTTATTGAATATGTCAAGTTGCCTGGTACTCACATGCAAATATCAGACGAAGAGCTTGAATTCATATCCAAAGCCTACCTGGGAGCTCTTCAAGAAGAAAGCACGACTGCTGAAAAAGTTCTATCCAACATTCAGCCAGGGGACTCAGAGCTGCAAACCTTCTTATAGCTATAGGATTGCTTCCACAACTTTCACTTTGCAATGGAAGATTGGTCCAGTATGTAAATTATAATAATCAGTTGAAAGAATTGAGCTTTTATAGTGAGAAGTGTGTAGGTTGAGTAGTTTCTCTTCATTAAAGACTAGATGGTCTTGGACTCCTTGCGTACTTAGCGCTATACTCGCGACGCGTGGAAAGATATCGAGCTCTAGAGGAACAAGGCATGAGCATGTACGGCTGAACTATATAGTCTAATGACTATAATATTAGTCATCTGGGAAATCTCATCATGAGGGATATTTCAGTATAGACTCTACTATAGAGTACAAACTTTTTTCATAAGAAATTAAAACCAAAAAAAAAGTCATCACTCGTCCGGGTTACAAACGTTTTCAAACCTTTGAACTGTTGACCCTACCTACCGCGCTCTCTTAAAAAGATTGACCCTACCCGTGAAATACGTTGTGAATGCCCGTTGAAATCAAAGCACTAATAATCAGCTCGCTTTTTAGTTTTTTAGCAAAACCCGTATGGTGAGTACGCTAGAATTAATTGTGGCAATTTGTTGACGATATTTCTATCGAAATCATTTTTTCTGCTCTTTTCAACTGCTAATTGTCATTTATTACAGGCCTTGAGAAGGATTAAGCATTGCTAGTCTTACATACATTGGGCTTATTTTTGTTTTTGTGACACACTCAAGCCTTTTACGCGTGTAAACACGCCTCGAGCTCAATCCCACGCGCATAATTCCAGCACCTGCCCATTTTAAGAAAATGGGTGAACACAAACCATCGAGGACCAAACGCTCTCGCAAGGACAAGTCCAGCAAGAATGATAGAAATATCTACAGTCTAGGTGAAACTGAAGTAGCGACTGTTGCTGCGGCTGTTGCTGCGGCTGCCAATGCTAGTAATGAAGGCGACGAAAATCACCGCGTTAGTTCGACGGAAAATATAGACTGGGAGGCCCTTGCTACAGATGCTAGTAGTATACCTGGACCTGGAGACGAAGAAGAAGAGGAAATGGGAGCCCAAGCGCTGTTACAATTAGGCACAGCTACAAAGAAGAAGAAAAAGAAGCGCAAGGGCGAAACGAAAACCAAAACCAAAACAATTCGGAAACAAGAGGACAATGCTATAGAAGCGACATCTACAGCAGCCAATGGTGACGACGGACAGGTAGATATCACCACCAAGAGTATAGAGCAGCTTGGATCTCTGGATCATGAGTTTGTAACAAACGACACATCTAGTGAATACCTTGCTACCACTTTAAAACCGCAGGAAAAGAAAAAGCGAAAGAGAAGCGGTACTATTAACAACCTAGCTGCCCCCGGTACAGATGTTTCGTCAATGACAGCGGCCGCTAACGAAGGAAGCTCGAATTTTGAGAGTGAGTTACAAGAATTCTTCCATTCTGGCAACCCAGGTTGGGGACGATTTTATACAGAGTCCATAGGTGATGACCCTGCTAGTCAAGTTGACATCAACATGTTGTTAGAGGAGCAAGCATCGTACAATCAGCAAGCCAGCAAATCGCCCAAAAAACAAAAGCGCACCAGCAATGTTGATCCTGCATTGGAGCAACTTGATGAGCCCTCGTCCTTAGAAATGACCACCAAAGAGCAGTCGCAGCTTGAAGATGCCATGATGCACGCTAGTGCTATTGTCCGGACTTTGACGTCAGGAGGCAGCCAACCCCAGCTTAGCAACGAGTCCACCCTGCTGAATCCAGCTGAAAAGGGAAGAAAGAAAAGACAAAAGAATGAGCGAGAGCCCGTCTATGATGAAGATTTATTAAACGAAGCCATCAAATTTGCTCATAATGGAGGTGAGCTAGATTTTGAGAACCGCGCAGACCAAAATAATACGGATAGCTCTCTGCAAACCTTCCCACAAGCTGAATCTTCCAATCATAGACCAAAAAGCTCTCAGGGCGATTTGGCTGCAATTTCTTTAGCCAAAGATCCGTCGTTATTGAACCCTGGTCGCACCAGTTCTGTACATCAATTATCCAAACCCAGGAAGTCTACTCTAGATGGTTCCATCAACAGCAACTGGAACTATACCGCACTGCCGCATGAAGGCCAAGAAAAAGCTCGACAAACGAATTGGAGGACTACTGGAAACGAACACGGAGGAAGTTTTTCTCAGGCCGAGATGGACCAGATTAATAATTTTATGCTGAGCTACTGCACCACCCATAACTTGACTCGAGACAAGTTCTGCCAACGTGTATGGGCCAGTGAAAGACGCAAGGACACCTTTTGGGACGAAGCTTCTAGTACCCTTCCACATCGGACTCGTTCCAGTGTGTACAAGCACATTAGACGTGCATATCATGTTTTTTCAGCGCGAGGAAAATGGAGTCCCACAGAAGACAAGGAGCTGGGATACCTGGTTGAAGAAAAGGGCAAGCAGTGGAAGCAAATCGGGCTCATGTTAGGCCGTATGCCTGAAGACTGCCGAGATCGATGGAGAAACTACGTCAAGTGTGGTGATAGTCGAATTCAGAACAAGTGGGGAGTAGATGAGGAGGAACGACTGCGAACGGTTATGACCCAGCTCATGGCCAGTTTCCCTGGAGAGGACGTTAATTGGACTGAGGTTTCTGATCTCATGGGTGGTACGCGGTCACGAATCCAGTGTCGATACAAGTGGATAAAACTTAGTAGGAGGATTAGCTTGGCTAAGGTCGATGCCATGCTACCTGGTGATAGGATTTCCCTTCTTCAACTTATGAAAGACTCTGGCTACGAGGAAGAAAGTTCAGTAGACTGGGATGGGCTTGCTGCCCTTGATCCTCGTGGATTCTGGAGCGGCGAAGAGCTGCATGTCGCTTATGAGCGAATGCAGGAAACTGTTGCGGGTTCTTCTAAAAAGCCGATGAGGCAAATTGTATCCGAATTACTCACTGAACTACAGACATTGCCTGAGCACCGACAGCTAGAGAAGTTTCACGTGGAAAATGAGTCCACAGGAACTGGCACTGTTTCTGATAATTCTGGTGGTGCTCTTCCTCAGAGCGATGTTGGTAAGAAGCTACAACAACAAAAGAGTCAAAGTAAAATCATGAAGAATGGAGGAGGAAAAGGAGGAGACTTGGAGCTTACGGATGATATAATAGCGGTTGCCGCAGCTGCCCATGCTGCCATGCAAGAATCTCAAGCCAGTAATGACAGTGGATTAGATGGAGGCTTGCCGAAATCAAAAAAATCGAAAAGAAAAAAGGCCACAGTTGATGCAGGTGGTACCGGTGGTGGCGATAAGTCTAGGAAGAATAACGATTTTTACGGAACTCCTCCCACAGCGTCTGCGTTTCAACAGCACCAGCAACAGCACCAGAAAAAGTCACAGCCAGCAGCGCTTAGTTGGGTTACGGATAATTGGGAATCCTAATTAATGAGGTGGTAGAAGTTGAGCCTTGTCATAAAAGAAAATGAAGACCCGGACCAACTAAATAATTCAAACTTTTGAGGTGTAAATACGGGAATATATACCGCATAGTCGGCGCATACTAGTCTAGGTTGAGGAGGTGTCGGGAGACTCATGTTTCCCTTAAGAAGCATGAATTCGATCGGCTTTGAATTCGTTGCGTGGTAATAATTTCTTGTATCTTGAGGGGGAGGAAGGAGAAGTCGAGATCATCACTAATCAAAGATAAACAGGTGTGTGCAGTAGAATAAATCCTTGTACACTGTACACTGTGCAGTGTGCAGTATTATCAAATTTATAGAACTTATTACATCTACTGTACTGTAATATCTTTTTCGATTGTGTTCACAACTTCAAATGCGCATGTATAGACTATAAGTCTAGTCTAGTCTGGTTTATAAAACTTCATAGCTATGGCATAGAGTCTTAGACCGTCTAGCTACATGTGCACTATACCTTAAAATATTGGGCGGGAACTGCATAGTAGCTAATTCTAGAGCTTTTTTAATATTTAGATGGGTCCAGCAAAAAGGTTTCTTGTCAGTTTCATCAATATTGAGGTTCACAGCGACACAAAAAAAGTATATACCGTAGGCTTTCAATCCCGCCCGGTGAACCCTCGCCCCGCAACATTATTGAAGACCTCAACAAATGAAACCATTCTTTCTCCACACCACCATGAGTCTCTCTCTCATGAACAACTGATCCAAAAATCTTTTGAAGTGCGCGTTGATTAACAAAAAAGTTGAGGTCAAAATTAAACAGGCCTCTTAGTCAGAAAATGTTGCGGGGCGAGGTTGCAACGGGCGGGGGTTGTTAGCCTATATTACAGTACGTAGAGCAGCTAGAGCTTATGGCGACAATTAACAGAATTTCTAAAAGAACTCAGGTCATCAAATGCATATTTTTGATTACTGATTGCTAATGGATATACTGTACTGTAATAGTTTCAGCGATAACAACCGTCTGCCCTAGGCTTAGTCGCCGGCCTACAAATGCTCTATATAGACTACATTATAAGCCAATGAAATTTTTTGAATGGTCAAAAGTACAGTTCAGATACGCTACAAATACAAAAAGGTAAAAGTAAAAGTACAGTACAGCAGCTACAGCTGTACGGGCTCAATTACAGGGCTGACAGGGCGTATGTAGTCGACAATTGCCGTGCACATTGTTAGCCAGCTATTTGCTCAAGGTTTCGATATAGTTGGAACTGTCAGATCAAATGAAAAGGGAGATTGGCTCGCAAAAAGGTATCCTGGCTTCAAGTATGAGATTATCAAAAACTTAACTGATGACAACGCTTTCGACGAAGTATTCAAGAAGCATAGTGATATCAAGCGCGTTCTCCATACAGCGTCCCCGGTTAGTTACACTGGTACCGACTTCATAAAGGAACATGTTGAACCTGCTGTGGCTGGAACCACATCTGTTCTCAAAGCCGCACACAGGTATGGCAAAAATGTGGAAAAGATCGTTGTGACATCTTCCGTTGTTGCGGCTTTCGTTGGTAGCAAGGGTTTCAAAGGCCCCTCTAGGTATGTGGATGAAACCGCTTGGAACCCAGTCACTGCAGAGCAAGCAACGACTGGCTGGGGACCTGGCTACTTTTATTTTAAGGTAGCTGCAGAGAAGTCTGTCTGGGAATTTATGGAGGCTTCAAAGCCTAATTTCAGCGTTGCGACCATTTTGGTCCCTCTTGTTTATGGACCACCCATTCATTAAACCACATACTCTTAGTCTCGGAAGTTCTCTGGAGTTTTTCAAAAATCTTATCAGTCTGCCCACTGACACCAAGGATATTCCTACTGACTATTCCGGGCATGCCGATGTACGTGATGTAGCTCGATTCCACCTCCAAGCTATACAGAATAATAAGTTTGATGGCGGTAAATGGCTAATTATCGCTGGAATGGCTAGCGACCAGGTCGCTGCGGATATTCTTCACAAGTACCGTCCTAAAGAGGCTGCTAGTGTTACTAAAGGTATCCCGGGTTCTTTTGACGTAAAGGACTATTTCTGATATGACAACTCAAAGACGTTGAAGACCATTGACTTTGATTTCATTCCTTTTACTAAGTCAGTGCTTGACGAGTTTGATGCTTTGAAGCGGCTCGGGGCCAACGAGTAAAATTGTCTTTTGTATTTTTATAGCGAAATAGTGACATGGAAAGTAGCCTAAGATATACCTACTAATATAACAATAATCTAAACAAGCACAGATTCGTCAAATCTCGTCGTAAGCTTATCCTTCTCAACCACAGCTAAATTCTTTAAGTATTATACTGGTTATTAAGAATTTGCTGCTGTAAAACTGAATCTGATCTCAACTCGGTTCCTCTTATTACAACCGCACTTTATCGTGAACCATTGACCCGTCACGCCTCTTTCAGTTAAATTTGAATGTCTTAAAGTGATCTTATTACGTTAACTCTATTGGTTTACAACGGAATGTCATTTATTTGCCAGCTTCCCATTTGTCAGTTTCACTTCGGTTGGCTCACTTGCGATAATTCTACAATGTTATATAGATAAATATGTTTTTGAACAGCCAAGTAGCACATACATTTGGATCTTGATTATTTGTTGATGGAGGTTTAAATAAATTTTTCTGTAAATCACGTGGATCTCAATTTAATTAAATCCTTTTATTATTAAATTTATAGATTTATTTTGATTTTTTACTTACAGTATTTATTTATTTATTCACACTTTTTTGTGACTCCGCGGAGCGCGATGGGGCTTAAGTGGTAAGTTAGTTTTGGAAAGGTTCGCGGACTCGGGGCCAGGGCTGTAATGATTTGGTCACTCACCACGGAGAAAAGTTCGTATCTTCGGAAGGAGTAAGACAAGGTGACCCAGCTGGGCCACTTTTCTTCTCAATTGGAGCCAGACCGTTCCTGGCTAAGTTCAAAAAAGCGCTTGGAGAAGACTCGATGGTAGTCGCGTACCTAGACGATGTCTATGTTTTGTCTAAGCGCCCGGACATTCTGGAAAAAGCGAAGGAGTCCTTAGCAGCAACGAAATCCAGTATGAGGCTTAATGAGTCTAAGTGCTGGACCAGAAAGATCGACATTTGCAAGAGAGATGGAATCGAAGTATTGGGGTCTTTTGTAGGGCCCAAAGTTTTTCGAGCAAAATTTCTGGAAGAGAAGAAGGGTGAATTCGAAACCACAATTGGAAGGATATCAAAGATGCCAAAGCAACATGCTTTATTATTGCTTAGAACCTGTCTACAGTTTAAACTACGACATTTGCAGAGGTCCCTTAACCCTGAAGGCCTCGAAAAGCAATTCGGTGATATTGACAAGCTACTTCTGAAAGCTACGAGACAATTGCGCGGAGTCAATACCCCGGGCCCTTATGACACGGACATCATGACGACTCCGTTGAGAAATGGTGGGCTGGGCATGCCCAGTTATGAAGAACTGGCACCCGAAATTTATCCAGCAGCGAAACGAGATGCGAACTTCATCCTGAAGTTTCTAGTCCAGCATCAAGTAGCTCTAGAAACTGAGGAGGCTGAGCACGCTGACACAACAACGGAGCAACTTAACCCCCGACAAGTAGCGCAAGCTATTTCCCAAAGACGGTATGTGCAGCTTAAGGAGAAGCTGAGTGCCAGGGAACTCACTTCCTTGAAGGAGGCGGCAACGCCACTTGGCAGCAGTTTCCTACGAGTTCTTCCAACAAACAAAACACTA
>JAJMKT010000288.1:9400-29137 GCA_030563985.1 Geotrichum restrictum
AAACCATTTATTCTATACATATGTTTTCTTCATGCATCACCAATCATCACCAATCATTTCTAAACAAACACACACAACAGAGAAAAAAAAAAAAAAAAAAAAAAATAATAGTAAAAAAACTGTCGTTTATAAAAACTTAAAATCTGAAAAACACTATTTTAAACCATTATTCGGAAGTGTTAGTGGTTTAGCGGTAAAATTCGACTTTGCCATAGTCGAGCCCCCGGTTCGACTCCGGGCTAACGCATTGGCTGTTATTTTTTTTAATTACTTTTTACAAGTACTGTACTGTATTAGAAAAAAGGGAAAAAGTTGCTAGGATTGATTAAAGCGCTCGAGCCTCGAGGTGAAAATATCTAAAAGATATCTCTAGCTATAGCTAGCGCAGTTGTTGACGTTGATGGTATACTTGATTCAAGTTGATTGTACTGTACCTACTACCCAGTGTAATTTGAGTTACGTAACAATCGAATTCGCCTCTTCTTTTCTTCGGCTTCCGCCGTAGTACAGTACAGTACTGTAAACCCCCAAAGTCCCAGCTCAGATTTATATGTCGACTATTGCTCAACTCATTGCTCAACTCATTGCTCAACTCATTGCTCAATTCATTGCTCAATTCATTAATTGTTTCGAACCATTGTGAAGTCACATTTTTAATTCAATTGGATATAATAGTAGTTTGCATGTTTATAATATAACTGTATACAGTATGGGATACAATTCAAAGTATCGATATCATTTGCAAGTATCGTTATCATTTGTCAAAGCAACAACAGCAGCAAAAACAAAAAAAGCAAGCACAAAACCTACTTCTTAGCAAGCCCCTCCTTCGCAGCATCAATCCGCTCATTCAAATCCTTAGCATCCGCCTTATTGATCTCCTGCTCAAACACCTTGAGCTGGTCCCCGGAGGGAATCTGTACACCAGGGAGACCTTGGGATTGCTGGTGGCTTGCGGAGTGCTCTTTGGGCATTACGGTTGTTTTCAAGTCGTTGGAGTTGGAGTTGGAAGACATGGTGGATTGAGAGTGGTTTGTAGTTTGTAGTTTGTAGGTGAAGGTGGAGTTGGTGAAGTTTGAAAGGATGTGTATAAGTTGGTGGCGTTTGGTTGGTTATAAAATAACAAAATTTTTTGAAAGTAAAAAAAATATTGTAATAGAGAGAAGAGAAAGAAGAGAGAGATGATGATGGGTTCAAGAGCTATAGTTAACTACTACCGGTAACAACAAAACAATTGCAAAAGGGAAATTTTAAAATAAGAGACTTTTGACTGCCCTTTTATACTTTCTACGTTACTTGCTACGCTACTTTCTACGCTGCCTTCTACCGCTACTTTCTACCGCTACTTTCTACCACCCACCCACCACCACCTTATAAATTTTAAACTTTGAATTCTCTCTCGCACCCAAATACTGTAATATAATATACTAGTAGTATTCTCTCACCATTCACCAATATTGCAATATTGCAATAGTATATTCTCTCGCACCCAAATAACCTAACCCTTCCACGTGCACACACAATTAATTATAAAAACCTTAATCTTAATTTCATGCAAAATTCCGTCTAATTGGACAGTACGTAATTAACTGTAATTACAGTAATTACGGCCTATCAAAAAAAAAAAAACTTCAATTTGCAATTGCAATTGCAAGCACTCAAGCACTCAAGCACTCAAGCACTCAAGCACTCAAGCACTTTGATCCAGTACTAATCAATTGATAACAAGCAAACTCGACTTCAATAATGATATTCGAATTCTATTAAAGCACTCATCATCATCATCATCATCCCCCCTTATCACTCTATAATCCTCCTTGTGGCGTAGTTCCTAACGATGGCGTGCCTACCAAAGAACCAACAGCAGAACCACCACTCACACCACCACCTACACCCCCACCACCACTCACTCCTACACCCCCACCACCACCACCCGCCAACAACGCCTTTTCCTTTCGACTACGCTGCATTTCCTGCCGCAGAGCCATGCTATCCAACGGCTTCAGCAACTCAAACGAACACAACAAATCGTCACTCACACTCATGACTGCCCCCCAGTTATCAAACTCCCCACAGTAATTAGGCGCACTGAAAACCGTAACCAACGTGCGGTCATTGAAAAATTCATACCCGTCCTCCACCACGATATGCGCTCGACACACTAAATCAAACCCAAACTTGGCCAGAAACTTGTTGATTGCAACCTTGTTGAAACAGTAACTCACCCCGCGCTCATTGTCCTCCCACTCGTTTTCCGTGTCCGCCGGGTCGCTCCACAATATGTCGTTCAAAAGCCCGTAGTCCGGCACGTCCGTGGGCCGCTGGATGCTCCGTAGCTCGTTCATGTTGGTCAGCGACGGCGACAACCCCCCGTGCACACAAAAGATCTTCTGTGCCACAATGGCCGCAATGGGCAGCGTGTTGAACGTGTCAATGAAAATCTTCCACGTCTTGATATTGCACCGCCGCTTGCACTCGTCATAGAACCCGTAAACCCGCGTCACGTTGGCGCACTCATGATTCCCCCGCAGCAGGAAAAAGTTCTCCGGGTACTTGATTTTGTAGCACATGAGCAGCAGTATCGTCTCCAGGCTCTGCTTCCCCCGGTCCACGTAGTCCCCCAGAAATAAATAATTGGATGATGGCGGAAACCCGCACATGTCAAACATCCGGATTAGGTCCCCGTACTGCCCGTGCACGTCCCCAACCACTTTGACTGGCGGTGACAGGTCCAGCACAACGGGCTGCGCAAGGAAGATTTCTCGCGCCGTCTGACAAATCAGCGCAATCTCATTGTTTTTCAAACACACATGCTTACTCGTCCGCCCTCTATACCCGGCATCCAACAGCCGCTGAATCACCTCGTCAATGTTGAGCGTGATCCCGCTGTTCCCGCCCGTCGACGATGCAAACGACGGCGTCCGCAGCCCCAGTTTCCGCTCCCCCCGTGACGAAAAAGACGCCGCAAACGGCGACGGCAACGGGCTGTTGTGTGGGCTGTTGCTTAAACTTCCTGCCGACCCCGTCGTCGCTGGTAGCGTTAATGTGGTTGTCATGATGATGTTTGGCGTATGCGGGCTTGCCGTCGATTCAATGCTGGGCTCTTCGTTTATCGACAAGTCGCCTTCCGTAGGGGTCTCTGCCACCAATTCGTTGCCTAGTGCTTCTGCCGACTCCAGCTGGCTCTGTTCATGCTGTCCTTGTTCCTCGTCGTACACTACTCCTCCGTTAATGATGCTACTGCTGCTATAAGTCCGCCGGTGGTACGGCCGCACGACCGTCGACGCGTCTTTGGATTCCTCGGTGCTTGCTGGCGTATCTATGCTTTCGGACGGCGTGGCCAGGATGCTGGGGCCTGGCGTTACTTCCCCGGACAGCGGCAGCTGCGTTGTCGACGATGCTTGTGATTTGAGAGCTGGTATCAGCGACGGGCTCCTGGTGGGACTGGCAGGAGCCATTGGGGCCGACGAGCGGGCCGACTTGAACGATTCTGCTTCTGATTGCACTGACTTGAGCGAGCGGAAGGACTTGGCAGACTTTGTCGATCCTTGTGTGTCACTACGTAAAAAGACCGGTCGCGTGTCGTTCTGGGGACCGCTGCCTTTGGGCTTGACTCTGTTTTTGCCTTTGGCTCTAGACGAGTTGTTACCCATGATGTCGAGTGTCAGTTGCGATGGGGCTTGTGGGTGGGTTGATGGAGAAGGGAGAGAGAGAGGAAAGAGAAAGGAAGAAATTTTTTAAATTTTTACAGTAATTTTTATTCCATTTTCCACCTGCAAACAACAACAACAACAATAACAATAACAGCACCTCCTCACATTGAATTCATGTCCTCGAAATTAAAAATAAATATAAAAATAAAATGGTGCTGGTAAGACCTCGCGAGCATGAATCTCGGTCCGCTTTACATCGAAAAAATCTACCCGTAACCACTCGAGCAATCAAAAATCTATCTGCGTCCTGATCGCTTGCTCGAAACAACGTTCCACTCATCGCCCTCCAACTCCTCCTGGGAAACCTCAGCTGCCAGGATCTTCTCAGCGGTCGTCAGGCTCTCCTTCTTACGAGGCGCCTGTTCCTCGGCGCCCTCCGCAGCACCATCGTCTTCCGTGCTCAGCGCAGAAAACGACTTGCGCACGCTGCTGAGCTTCTTTGTGAATGCTCTGTCTTCCTCAGCAGCCCGCTGGGAAGCCTTTTGATGCTCCCGGTCCACGCGCTCCTGATGGCTTCGGGCCTGCTTCTCCTCAATCTCCAACAACTTCTTGGCCGTGTCGACAGGTTTAGCAGATCCAAAGAGCGTGCTGGACCGAGCGACTTCTGCGCTGCCGCCCAAAGGCTTGGTTCTAGGTGCGAGATTGAGCTTTTTCCGGCCGGCGGGCTTAGCAGGCTCTGGGCTAAGAGGCTTACTGGGCTTGGAGTCGAATGATCTCCAGTTGTTAACGCTGTCCGCTTGCTTGTCCTCCTCACTCCCCTCCTGGGACCTCTCTTGGAACTTGGAGTCGCGACGAGCGTTCTTGTACTTGTCGTCCTCGGGCAGTGATCCTCTGGTCTCCCAGTTGTCGTAGTTACGGCTGTCTTCGGGAGCAGGTGCACGACCTGAACGGAATCCGTTGTCAAAGTCACGCTCGTCACGTCCACCAGATGAACGGAATCCGCTATTGTAGTTGCGGTTGTCTTCACGTCCCTGAGAACGAAAGCCACTGTCATAGTTACGGTCCTCAGCAGGGCGGCTTGAAAAGTTGTCTCTACGGTCTGAGGCAGGAAGAGGTCCACGGCGCTCCCAGTTGTCAAAGTCACGGTCCTTTCCGTCGTCGACAATTTCGCGGCGTTGGAAACCTCCTCGCTGCTCTCTTTGCTCAGCGACCAAAACACGCAAATTGCGGCCTTGGAAAGGAGTGCCGTCCATGTGGGTAGCCTTCTCTAACGAGGCCTTGTCTTCAAACTCGACAAACGCAAATCCGCGGATCTTGTGGGTTCCGCCGGGATCCAGAGGAAGACTGATGTCAGATATCTTGAAAGACTTGTCAAAGAGCGCAGAGAAAGCCTCCTCAGTGGTACGGTAGTCCAGGTTCATGAATCTGGCAGTGAAGGGAGGGTGGTCAGGAAGAGGGATCAAAGGGCGGTCAAACTTGGGGATAGCAGACTGAATGGCCTCTTTAGAGACGCTAGCGGGGGCTCTTTCGTAGCTGACGTCGATCGGCATGTCAGAGACATCATCGGCCCAGCTGAGTCCAGGCTCACCTTCGGCTAGAGGGGAATGGGTGTGAGATCAGTGGTGACGGGACAGGAAGGGAATTGATACTTACTGGTCTGGAACTCGAAAAGACTGACTTTTGTGTTTTTCTTGGGGGCTGTCAGCAGAGTTAGAAGGGGGGGCAATTGCAAAGTTCACAGGGATATTGCCTACCCATGGCGAATGAATAGAGCTGGTAGGGTCTATGCTGATAACGATACTGAAGAGCTCGTCGTTGCAGAGGTTTTGAAGGAGACTCAAAAGGTTTCGGTTTCTGTCCCAGTTGAAATTTTTTCTTTTTTTGCGTGGGTTGGCAGTATATTTGAGTCTGTAAGAATAGTTCAGAATGACTTTTGCTTCTTCCTGATCTGACAGAAGCGCCCGTTGCTCAAAGCCGTGTCTAAGCACCGACGTGGACAGCTTGTCAAGGAATGGCCGTGGCATGGCATGAATGTATTGGTCCAGTGGAGGAGTAATGGACAGGAACAAGTTGAACAACTGCCCGTTGAACGCACTCAACGTCCCTCAGACCTTCCATAGATTTTCCATCTGCTCAGATTCTGCTCAGATTCCGCTGTAATTGACACCTCCAGGTCTCAGATCCTTGAACCCTTGGAGCCTTATAACGGGACGTTTCTAAACCTTTTTATTTCTTTTCTCGTCGTTGATATCGATGAATGTGCTACTGCATTGCACTCAGAGACGCGTGTTTTCATAAATTTTAAACTCTGTTGGCACAAATGCTCCTCCCTTCCACCATCTTTTATTCAAGTCTTGATACTACTTGACCCCATTTCACCATTTCACCACCCCAAATCCTATAATTTAGCCCTTTTGTCGCTTTTATTTGGCCAATTCTTGCTTCTTCTTTGGAATCGCAGCACCTTTTCTCTTTTACTATTGCCCCAACTGCGCACCTCCCTTTGATCATGAGCTAATTTCATGCCGTGGCCACACCCAACCTCGAATCCAACACCACTCCACCACTGGCCCATAGCTAAATCTCTTGTAAGTCCTACTACTCTTCACAGCTCCGCTACTCTACTAACGCATTCTCTAGAGGGGCATTCCGTGCTAACAGAGACCCAGACTGTTCTGGCTTTTCCCTTCTCTCTATTCTGTAAGTATACCCGTTGATCTTTCGCGTCCACACCGCTAACCCTTCAGAATACCTATGCCGTCCCCCCTGTTGGAGTCATTCCTCCACAGATCGGGCCCTTCCGTTGAACATCTCACTGCTCTCAAAACATATGCCGTCTCTGTCATTGCAGCCCTGCTATGCTTCTACCTGCTCACTTTCCTCTTTCTCGCCATCTTGCGTGTTTTTTCAGGCGTCTCGATTCAACGGCTCGGCCTCTTCAGCCTCCACAATGTCTACTATTCTCCACAGCAATATATAAGCTGCTCTATGAGTACCATTGGCTTTACCGTCCATCGGCCAACTTTCACGTCCCCTGGATGGATCTCCCTTTACATGACAAACTTGGACGTCACGGTGGAACCTGCATTTTTCTCCCGTGATCGAAAACCCGCGAGCACAAAGCCTCGACCTGAGACCCCGACTGGCGATGACGGCTGGCAAATGCTACCCCAGGGTTCACTGGCATTTTATCTCGTTCGTTTCATCATCACGTACGGCAATTTCATCAACTTCAACGCCCTCAACTCAACCTTCACAATCGGTGATGTCGGCTCCATTGTGACGGGCAATCTTGTCACACGAATCGACCTAAGAAAAAACTCTGGAGCCTCGGATACTAGCAAGTTCATAGGCACTCTAGATACCCACAAGAGTAAGACTGGCGAGACTCCAGCCTCATTTCGGTTCGTGGTTCAGGACCTTGTCTTTAGTACCCCTGGACAGGAAAAACAGTCTGAGATGCTGGACTTTTGGGCTTTAGATGCCAAGGGCACTGTAGAAAAATCAACCTTAACCCTCAAAGACCTTTCTCTATCCTGTAAGTTTGGCTCTTTCAGTTTTGGTGCTGATCAAATCATTGAGATTGCCCAATATTTCAGTACATTAAAACCGAGGCCTCCACCCCCACCTCCTCTGGAATCAAAAGCCTCTGGCCTATCTGCGCTTGACACTGCCATCAGAGTCGTTAAAGAGGTAGAGCTCAAAATCACTTCTGCAGAGCTTTTTAATATTCCTCTCGTTGCCTTTCAGCCTTATGCTGAAAAGTCTACCACTTTTGCAACCTCCATCAAAGACTTTTCTCTCGATTTACGCCGTCTCAACTCCAAGAATCCCGCCTTTCGCTTGTTTTTCTCTGATGACGACATTGCGCACCAAGCCATCCTCACCGGAAGCTCTTTCATGCTTGGCATTGATCACCATGGCGTACAGGAGGAGATTGTTTATATCCCACATGTTACTGTTATTTCAAAAACAAACGTTTTCTCAAAAACAATCAAATCCCTAAAAGACACTCTTGCTGAGCGGAACGACTCTATTCTACGTGCCAACATCAACATTACAACCCCCTCCATCAGCATGGACACTCACCATGTTGGAATTCTGCTCGGCTTCATCACTTCGTCCAAAGAGCGCAGCAAGTCGGGCACTAAAAAGACATCCTCCCCATTCCAAAAACACTGGCCTCGTGCTGTCATAAAATTCACTATTGACGAGCCAGCTGCAAGAGTCCTCGTTCAATCTCCTAAAAACTTCAACTCTTCCATCCCCCACTCGAACCTTGCTAATCTATCTCAAGGCGGTATGGCTGTTTTGAACTGCTCCAAAGTTTACTGCGATCTCAAGTCAAGTCATACAAACGTCGAAGGCGATTTTAATTATAATTTCCAGGGCTCTTTCCAACTCTCTGCTGTCGAAGTCTGGTTCAAGTGGTCCGAGGGAACTCGATTTGACTTGCTTGATAGTGAGTCTCTTGCAATTCAACTCTCCGCTGTCGTCAACCCCTCTCTGTCGGTTTGCGTCACTGGCCAATTAAGCAATGTCAAGCTCATGCCCACTCAAAGCGAAATATTCCATGGCTTGCGCGAGATTGTACATCATTTTAAAAACTCTCACACATCAGTTTCCCCCAAATCTCTCACTCCACCTGAACAAAAGGACTTTTTCTTGCGTGTATTCCCATCCTGGCTTACCACTTTGACTTTTGACATTTCTTCTGTTACTTTTGCCATGGCGGCAGATAAAATAGAACACGAATTCGTTACATCGCGTGGCATCAAGTTTTTCCTTGCCAAATTGCTTATCGAGTATAGTTCCACTTCAAAGCCAAGCAGAAGGTACAGCGTCATTGAGCCGCACCCCACTGACAGAAGAGCCTTGTCACTTTCTTTTGAAAAGTTCACTGGCCATAAAATCGTTGGAGAAGCAAAACACCAGGACAAGTTTTTAGACGTCCCGTCGTTCGTTCTAGCTTTTTCCACTGGTCGCGACGTTACTGGGCCGGTTGTCCAGGTCAATGCTCTCCTTCCTACAATGTACATTGATTGTGATACGAATCTCATCTATATCTTTTCTGTCTGTGTCTGCCTTATTAGGAGCACCTTACTGGTTTCCGATGAAAAAGTTCCTAAGCACAAAAAACTCGCTTCTTCCGACTTTCTCAGCTTTCTTTTCAAGTCTAACTTTATCAAAATCAAGCTCTCTCTACCAGATGGCCAGAAATTTATGGTGGAAACAAATAGTTTCCGTTCTACTGTTGCTCGCGACAAGTACACAAACTTTTCTTCCAAGTTTGTTCGAACATACACTTCTCACCCAACAGTGGCTCACTCATGGACTCGTTTGCTTACAGTTCGAAACCTATCTATCGATTTCAAAGACTCGTTTTCAAATCTCGGCAAGCCTTCTGCAACGGATAGAAATGAGCAGATTCTCATTTCCTCTGATGGCATGAGACTGAATATTGCTCACCGGCTCGTTGTTTACAAGATAGTTGACAATTTGGTCATCTATATGAAGTCTGCAGCCGCGTTAATGCATCGAGCTTTCCACAATGAGCCGAATTACATTGCGGGCGTGAAGGAAAAGAAGTCCATGCCAAACGTTCCAAAGATTCGAATAAAGTCGTCAGCGCTTCTTGTTTCAATTGAAGATGATCTTTTTGAGGCCAAGTTGAGTCTCATTTTTCAGATTGGATTGCGTGAACAAAAGAAGCGTTTGGAACGCGAGGCTCTCTTTGAAGCCAAGGTAGAGGCAATTCGGCTGAGCGAACTCTCGCAGAAGGACAAATTGCGCAAAGACGGCGCGACTAAACTTGCTACTAAGCCCGATTTACTTCAGCCCCCGGGAGACCCCTGCTATTTCCATAAGACGGATCGTAAGGAATCCAAAAAGCGATCTGACCTGGGCGATTCACTCAAGAATAATAACGACTCTCACTCTTTTGTCGGTTCCATGCTTAAACAAGACCGACAAACCTTTTCAATGAGGCGTCGCAATGCATTTACTGTAGATAGTGAATCTTCTGGTAGCACCCGCCGTCACAAAAGCTCCAAGTCATCGTCTGATGGGAGCTATACTGTCACTGATGATACTGAGGTCGATGCGGACTCATATATTGACATCGATACAGCCAGGTCCCGCATGTACCAATACTTTTCTGATAATTGGATCAAGGAATACAATAATGCAGAAAACAATTTGAAAGCTAGCGTTCACGATCAAATCAACAATACATTTTTTCAGGACATTCTTCAGCCAGAGATGCTTGTTCAAGAACATATTGTTGACTACTCTCCGTTCCCATTTCTTTTTTTCATGCACATTTCCCAAGTTGACTGGTTCATTTCCAAACCTTCATTTCAGGAGTCCGAGCTACGAGACTTTCTCTTTGATGTTGGTAAAGGTCAGCCCCGCGATACAAGGTACTCCGTACTGGTTCCTTTGTATAACAACCTGACATGTGCGTCTCTGCGGTTGCAGCTTCGAGATTATCCTCTCCCATTTGTTTACTTTCCAGAACTTCATCCATCACAAGATCAGGATGTTCCATCTATCCATATCGAGGGCAACTTTGTCATCGCTGAGAGTTTGTCTTTGCAGGAAGCGAATCTTCGGAAGCTTTTTATTCCCATTGATCCCCTAAGTGTCTCTGTTCCTGAAAATGCTACAAACCCGTTCCTACTTCAAATTAACCGAACGGTATCCTCAGTGAAGATGTTTACCGACCTAAAATTCCAGATCAACACCCTTCATCCCTCTCTTATCACCTGGTGTATCTCAATGCAGCCAGCATTGCAAGCGTTCATGCAAGTGTTTGACCTTCTCTCGAAACCCCCAGTTGACCCGTCAGAAAAGCTTGGCTTTTGGGATAAGATCAGAGCTGTTTTCCATGCGCGTCTTACTCTGAGATGGCCTAAAGGAAATGTGCACTTGCAGCTTAAGGGCTCGTCCAACCCATATGATTTGGTTGGTAAGAGTGCTGGTTTTGTCATGTGCTGGAAAAACAATGTGGTGGCCAGTGCTAATGGTACAACTGATCCTAAAGAACTTATTACAGTGACGAGTGATGACTTTATCATGGCTATTCCTGATTATAGTTTCCAAGAACGAGAATACCTGACACGGTCCATCTACAAGACTGGTGGCCTTGTTTGCAGAAGCAACCTTGACGAAAGTACTGTATTCCAAAAGACTGTCATGAAATTGAGTGGTCGCGTGCAATGGATCGCGGGACTGCTTTTTGAACGCCAGTGTAGCGAAAGCCTTACATCAGGACGCACATTCAACTTTAGGCCCCATTACGATATCACTCTTGCAAATCCAGAATACATTCCAAACCCCGAAAAGTATGACGCATACCGCGGATTTCGCAGCGACTACCTTCATCTGGCTATTAGTGTCACATCAGTTCGGCCTGAACACATGAGTGAGGAGGCTTATCTGCAAAATAGCTATAATAGTATCCATTTAACTCCAAAGGTGTTTTCGCACTTCTTCAGATGGATGAGCCTGTTCAATGGAGCAACTTCTCTTCCTATCCGAGCTGGTAACATGTTTCACGTCGGCAAAAAAATTGCCAAACCCAAAAAGTTTGGCCGCCATTTGTTTACTGTCAAGTACCAGATCCAATTGACCCCCTTATTCATCAACCACTCATATGTTCAAAAACTTTATTCAAATGAGACTACGCAGCACAACTGTACAGGTCTCAAGGCCAAGGTTGACAAATTCTTCGTTGACATGCATCAGAGCCGCTCCCGAGAGGGACCTGGCAAGAGTTGGAAATTGGGACTTAATGTTGCCGAAATGGATGTTATTGCCATGGACCTTCGTGTTTTGCTGGCGTCATTCAAGGAAAATTCTCACAAACAAAATCTGGCCAAGAAATTGGGCATCTCAGTTTCTCCAGGCTCGTCCATATCTAATGGCAACTCTGATTCTACAAATACTGAATTCCCTACTGAAAAGATTCATGTTAGCAATGACGATCTTACATGGATTGATTCTGATGACTACACAGAGATTGGAGAGACCGAGCCCTCCCGCGTCTCTCCAAAAATTTCGATTCTACCTCTCATGTATACACCTCGCTGGGCATATTTCAGGCAGACAAATGTGCCACAAAATGAAGCCGACAGTATGGCGCCGTTTGGCAATGAGCCATCTCACTCTTGTCTCATTGGTAAAGAATTGGTTGATGATACACACTACAAATTGCTACGACATCGTATGGATGAGCTGGAAGAACAACTAAAGACTAATGAGACAATGCTCGAATCGCTACAAAAGGACTTTCAGCAGCTGACTGGTACACCTGAAGTTAATGATCGCATTCACAGAGTCCAGGAAGACATTATTATGTTGAGGGAAAGAATCGCCAAAATTGCGAGTCTGCGAGAGGTCAGCAGTGATGTTCGCGATGATGTCCAAGTTGCAATGGAGTACTCCGCTCAAAAGATTGCGCATATGATGCAACAGAATCGACAGGTGCTATACGATAATGACGATGCAGCATCCTTCAGTTCTGAAAGCTCCGATGACTCCCTGAACGACTCTGGTGGTACCTCATTCAGCAACCGATTTATTGTTCACTCTGTCCAGATCAAGTGGAGTAACGATCTTCGAAATGCTGTTCTTCGGTATCTTCATCGCATGGGAGAGCGCAAGTCCAGCTCGTATTTCCTTACTCAACGCGCGTTAAGCTACCTCGACGACTTGATGCAGAAGCAGAACAAAAAATCTTCTGACGACGACTCATCTTCTGTCTCTGAATCAATATCAAGTGAGTTTATAGGCGACATCTTCCAAGGCCTGAAGGCCTCAGCCTCGCGCACAAATCTAAAACTCTCCGAGACGGATTATTTCAGTGACGATCTTCGTACAACAGATAATGAGAATTATCAAGCCGAGGACCAATATCTGATCAAGCTCGTGTCGCCCCAGATTCAGTTAATCAGCGATGTCAATCCAAACTCATGTGTGCTGTTAACATCTGAAAATATTGAACTAAAGATTATTTCAATCAACGACAAGCAGCGAGAAGAAGGCGATGGGTCCAGAGTTGTCGAGAACCGCTATGGGGTTTCTTTGCAGGATGCCCAGTTCTTCGTTATCAGTCAAGAGCGAGTCAAGTCTGGTGCTTTTACTCTTTTCAGCAACAACTCATATGGCTGTGGAAAGACACCCATGTGGCCTCCCTGGCTGTCTATTGACTGCTGCTATGACAGCCGACCGCTCAAGGATGCACTCATCATTGACAAGACGTGTGTCACTCTACGGTATGACCAGCCCAACTCTCTTCGTGTTCAGTCCATTAAGTCGACCGCACTGTCTAAGAAGGCATACTCTGCTGCTGTAATCCGGAACGAAGACCACCGCCAAAACCGTATCACGGTTGATTTCCCCAAAGTAATTGCTACCTGCGACTCGCATCAGTTTTTTGCAATGTTCACCATTGCCATGGACCTGCTGATCTATAAGGAGCCGATGCAGAAGGAGAGGTCTGAACGCTTAGACAAGGTGCTTCTCGCGACTGATTTTAGCAACCTCAACAAAGCCACGAAGCGAGTCAGCCAACTTCAAAATGATATCCGAAACTTTGAAGAGCTGCGATCGGAGTTCATGATGCGTATATCGGAGCTGGACTCTCAAGCAATTGAGGATTTAGTCAAGATTGAGGTTGAGCAGAGTCATGCAATGCTTGAACTCTTTGTGATGATGGAAGCCATCAAGTCTGGCATGCAAAAGGTTTCGCAGGATGACGATATCACACAGCTTCTCAAGTGGGTAATTGGGGCCGACCAGATTATCTGGCACGTTTTGGGCGCGGACCGAAAACCATTCTTAGATATAGGCCTTGCCAATGCGTCGTTTACCCGAGTCGAAGGTTCAGATGGATTCAATGCCAATTCTATAGAAGTCCAGATGATGCAGGGCTTCAACTTGGTTCCAGAAACGTTTTATCCCGAAATGTTCTCGCCGCATTTTCAGGACAAGGAGACGTACGATATGGAAAACGACAATCTGATTTCAGTTCACTGGACGATGTTGGACCCTATTGGTGGTATTCCCATTATCCAGCAGTTTGACATCGACTTGAAGCCAATTAAGGTGCAGGTAGAAAGCAAGACTTGGGACATGCTGTTTGACTATATTTTCCCAAAAGATGCTGAAGGGAACCGGGAAGAAGAAAGTCCTTTTATTGTGCGTCCGTTTAAGCGTATACCTAGTTCAAGGACTCCCAGCATGTCTGAGAGCAGTAGTGATGGCGCTAGTCTCATGTCTCACGATGATGATGACGACGATGACGATGATGCCAGCTCGTATGTGGAGTCGGTGCAAGAATCAGTACATTCTGGTCAATCGGCTCATGTAGGTACGATCTCTAAGGGTGCGAGATCGCTGAAGAAGGCGTCGTCGATGTTTAGTCGAAGTTCTGGAAGATCCCAAGAAGAATCAGGCGCGGCCTCGTCGCGACTTGAAAAATCTCCGTCCGGAATATCGTACCGCTCAAAATCAAAATCACGAGTGCCGGCGGCAGAGAACGATGACCTTACGCTCATGCTGAAGCGCGCGTCCAATTACCTGAGTATTGTGGAGATCTGTATCAAGTCCACCACAGTGTGTGTGTCATACAAGGGAGAGGGTGTGCGCAACATCTTGGACATTCACGAGTTTGTGTTGACGCTGCCCGACATTACTTACCAAAACAAGACGTGGTCCAACATGGACCTTGTGCTGCAGCTGAAAAAGGACGTGACCAAGATCTTGTTTAATCATACGGGCAAGCTCGTGAGCAACAAATTCAAGCGTCATCGCAAGCAACGGACGACTCAGCCGCTCAGCCAGCTTGAAGAGTACGTTTCGTTCATTCCGGTCTCGGAGCTGATCAAGCCTGACACTGCGAGCACTGGTAGTGGTGGCAGTAGTACCACGAGCCTTGGGCCTATTGAAACGTTACGGCATCGTGCGGATACACTTGTGCCCAAGGTGACGCAGTCCATTGTGTCGCTAGTGTCGAAAAGCAGCGGAGGAGGAGGAGGAGGAGGAGGAGGAGGAGGAGGAGGAACTAGTGGAGCATCATCGTTACACAGCAATACAGGTTTAGGTGAGGATTTGTCGCATGAATATACGATTCGGGAAGAAGAAGAAGAGGGAGAAGAAGAGCATGAGCGTGATGGTGATGAAAGTGGTGGTAAGAGAGTAGGTCACGATGCAAAGAAATTCCTGAAACGAATATTTTAATATTTTTTTTATAATACTGTTCTGTTTTTTTGGGGGTAGACTAGGTCTAGTAGTAGTAGTAGAAGTAGAGGTACAGTAATAACTTAATAAACGTTTTGTATAATTGGACTGGTTGGTGGTCTCAAGTTGACTCTCAACCATGGCCGTACTTTCGTCTGGGCTAAAGGCTAAAGGTCTACCCCAGGTTTTCTTCATTCATTCAAAATTGACTGGCGCCTTGTTTTTGTAGCAGTTTATTATTTTGTTTGTATATATACTCTCAAGGCGCCATTTGATATTCACATGTTCACAGAAAAAACAAAAACGTAAAAGAACGGTTGAACGATTCGTCAATTACAAAATTGAAATGGTTTGTGCTGAGAGCTTTAAATTTATTATTGCAATATATATAGACCTATTGAAATACGGACGGTTGAGATATCCAGGCTTTGCAGCTAGACTATAGCTGTAGCCTGTATACTAGCTGCTGTACTGTACTCAGTGTACTGTAGTTAGTCTATATTATTTTCAGAGCTCGTGTTGGCCTTTTTCTTTACCCATGCGTTGCGGAAGAAATAGGAATAGACTACACAGTCACTACAGTGACTACAGTACTCAGTCACTACGTAGTACGTACTGTACTCTATAATGAGAGTGAGTCCCCAAACCCTACATGATCTGCGGATCTCACATCGCAGAGATGATCGCACTGAGATATAGATAGAGATATACGTAGTCTATGGCCCTACGGTATGCATGCCCAGGCCTAGATTCTAGACCGCAGAATGCCAAGTTTGCCGGCCGGTGCCGAAGCAACACATGTCACATACTGTACTAATACACAGCTTCCCACCTCTTTTTTTTGGCCTTTTTGTTTAGGTCTTGCACTAGACGTAGCTCGTCTAGCTAATAATCAGCTTTGATCAGTCAAGGACTACGTAGCGTCTGGGTCGGCACAAGTAGCAGGCCTCCGGGCCGCCACTCCGTCTCTCGTATAGACTTGAGGCAAGTTGTAGCCGCCCAAGCATATACTGTAGATATCGCGATTGTAGACCTTTTACAAGGCTAGCCTAATTCGTTATACTGTACATCTATTTCTTCACACATGTGCATTGCATACATTATAAATTCTTTTATTATTAAATTTATAGAACTGAGTCAACTGACTATGTCACTTTGTCCTTTGGACTTAAATTATTTCTCGGTTAAAAAATTCCTCCGCTCTCACATCGTTTCCAGTTTGTTGTCTCCATTTGGTAGGGTTCAAATAGTGCCATTCTGATCTCTTCCTTGCTAGAATGCAGGATATTACCCTCAGTAACATCTCCGATCCATAGTCCGTCATCATAGATCTTAGCTTGTTCAAGTTTGGCGTGAAAACAAGTCCTAATCAACAACAGTGCGTGTTGTCTGGGCATCAACTTGAGGTCTTTCATCACTTCTCCGGAATCTCCCCAGTCACTTATCTTCTCTTCCAGAAATTCTGCTCGTTTCTCTACCGGACCGACTAATGAACCTAAAACGGGTATTCCTTCCCTCTTACAAGTCTCAATATCTCTGATCCAACACTTATTAAGGCTGAGTGAGATACCTAGGTCCTTCTCTTCAATAGCTTCCTGTGTCTTGTCGATAATGTCGTCGCTCTTGGCAAGAACATAAACGTCGTCAAGGTAGGCTACTATTACTGCATCTTCACCTACTTTTTCTTTAAACCGTTCAAGAAAGGGTCTCAATCCCAAAGAAAAAAGCAGCGCTGCAGCTGGGTCTCCTTGTCTCGCGCCTTCTGCTGACACTAGTTTGTCACCATTGTGCGTGATTAAAAGAGTAGGTTCATTGTAGGCCCATTTCGCCATAGGTAGTAAAGTCTTCGCTCTTCCATGTATTAATTTGGCCATCTCAAAACGGCCCATAGTGTTATAGGCGTTCTTCAAATCCAAATGTGCTACATGAGTGAATCTTTCAATGTTGTCGTTCTCCACTGCATCAGCGATATCGCATATATGGTAGGTTCAACTCCTCCCTTAGATCCAACTCCCAGTTGATAATCTAGAAGAAAAGCTTCCTTATTGCCTTGACCGTTAACGTCTTGCTTGTGAGCGATCAAAATGGCTTTAAGTGCCATGCGGTAGAAAACTTCTCCGGTTGCAATGGGGCGAACTCCTGGGTCCTTGTTCAAGGCTGTTAATCCAGACATGCAGAGCAACTGCTTGCCTGAGGCATTCCCAGCCTCGACCGCTTCGTTAGATTAAGCATAAAAATTCTGAAATCATTCACCCCTTCCGGGCATCGCTTATTCCAGACGCTGAGGAATAGGCGAGGAGACCAACCTGAAAGCCCCGCTGCCGCTTCTTTGTTCATGCCTCTGACCGCCTCTTCAAGGTGTTCCATTTTTACAAGAACATTTCCCCTAGGATTACTTAACTTCTGAAAGGGATTTTTAGTTCCTTTAGGGAGTAAGTCACAAAGTGTTGTCAGAGTGTCGTCAGTAGGTGGTGCTAGTGTCAACTTGTTGCAAAGTGCTTGGGTGGCGCGGGACAATTTGCTGTTGTTGATGAATGAGATGGCCCTTTCGATATGTCTGCGTACTCCTCCGGTGCTCTGGTCCGTGTCGTTATTTCCCTTCTGTCTGTCGGGTGGATCTAGCTTGTCGATACATATGTCGATCACATTTTTTTCGATGGTTTGTCGAAATCCCTCAAACCCATTCTTTCTATTGCATATGTCTAATGTTATATGCATATTTAACGCGTATCTTACAAATTTACACTGTATACACTATACACTGTACAGTAGTATACTTAACGTAAAATCGTGAGCTTAATGTTATAAACAAGATAACTCAGCGGCAGTTGAGAAAGTTTTGAAATACAGCTGTACGGTAAATATTTGGAGTAAACTCGAGATCTGCCTAATAGGTTTAATCTGATGTGTTTGTAGATGTTGTTAATGGGTGTATGAAAGACTGCCAAATGTTTAATTATGGGTGGTACTGTATGTCGCTTTTTATCGGAGCGGCTGGAGAATAGCTGATTGATGATTGGACATAATCAGAAGAGAATACCGCGCGGAGTACACGTACTGTACAGCTGCAATAACAAGGTACTGTAGGCGATTGAGGTGTGTTGCGATAAGCCAGTACTACTGTAACTTCGATGGACTTTGATAATAGGAACAAACACAGTTTATTTGGCTTATATGATGTTTGTCATACTCGAATTATGTTAGAGTGGGAGAGTCCTAACAGTTTTCAAAAGATTGCGGTTTGAAGTGGTTGACTATCTCGGAGTTGTCTTTTACTGCTTCCTTGAGGACTCGTGGCATAACAAAGCTATCGGCTTAAACTTTGCCGACATGTTGTATTTGTCAATCTTTTTCCCCTTGTGTCTTTTCTTGAGTTGACTGACTGGCTATCTCTGCCACGACGTCCGTCCTCAAATTCTCCGCGTATGGGTTTTCTTCATCATCATGTTTACATAGTACGGCAGGATCACTGGATAGTAGATAGTAGATACCACTGGATACCATCTCGTTTCTTTGCTTTGTACGTTATATTCGCACTTGTAAGCCCACCCGCAAACTGAGCCGCGATTACATCTCGAACGCCGTTGTGGTGTGGACCCGGAAATACTCGAATGTCTAGATCCAGCTAATTAAAGAGTTTATGGTTACAAGTTTGGCAATACTGTTAATGCTCAACTTGGCTTGGTGCATCTTTCGTCCACTTCCTGCATCCAATTTTTAAAATCTACAGTGCTAGCTAGCTATTATTAAATAAAAGAAAAGGGAAACAGATTTCAACACTTAAAATTCATAGAGTCAGAGAAGGAGTTGAACAAGTTAAGATCAATGATGACGGACTATGGATCGGAGATGTTACTGAGGGCAATATCCTGCATCCTAGCAAGGAAGAGATCAGAATGGCACTATTTGAACCCTACCAAATGGAGACAACAAATTGGAAGCGATGTGAGAGCGGAGGAATTTTATAATAAAAGGAATTTTATTAGGATAATTATTCTGGCCTAATTGGCGGCCTTCTTCTTCTTCTTCTTCTTCTTCTCTACTCAATCAACGCCCCTCTCGAATATATCGCTTTCATTCGCAATCATGGTTCAGCGTAATGGAATATTGAGACAAGTAACTGGTTCTAAGAGAGTTTTTGCCGTTCTCTCCTCCTTGTTACTCTTTGGAATAGGATACATTTGTCTTTTTACGTTGACTGATGTGTCTTTTTCAATGCCCAAACTTAACGGGGCTCATAATCTTTTCAATTATGGTTCTTCTGGGGCCTCCAATGATTCAAGTACCGGTACGGCAGAGTCCCTAGCTGACCCAGCTGATGATGACTTTGAAAATCCAGTCAAAGAAAATAAGGAAGCTGTATCGGTAGTAGACAGTAAAATCTCTGAAGAAACTGCAGCAACCTCTAAAAAGGGTGGTCTTACTCTAGATTCGTTCAAAGATGACCGTCTCGAGTACCATTCCGACCTCGGTGCTTTTCGATTTATTTCAAATGACGCGTGGAGACCCAACGATGTGTACGCAGATACACCCAGCTCTACAGATAACCGGCCAAAGATAGGAGATCTCAATACGTTCGAAAACAAAGCCGAGTATTTTAAACAGTCCCTCGTCGCAGATTACGCCAACGGCACGGATAAGATTTTCCTCATGATCAAAACTGGTGCCACAGTGCTGTGGGAAAGACTGCCCCTACATCTTGTGACTACCCTCACTCGGGTCCCAAATTTTGCGTTGTATGCTGATATCGCTGCAACTGTGGGTGGCCACGAAGTCATTGATATCTTGCAGAATGTAACGCAAGAGACGAAAGACCACAAACAGTTCACAATGTACCGTC